>PVLD010017315.1:0-42294 GCA_004027595.1 Dinomys branickii | reverse complement strand
TACAATCCCCTTTGCTCCCCAATACAGTTCACATAGGTGACCCTCCAAAGGTCATGTAGATCAGAAGGTAGGCCGATGAGTCATATCTGTGACCCGCTCTGTCCCTGTAACGGCGCCAAGAGATCTTCATGAAAACCTGCCCCAGCTTCCTCTTTTCTGTGCCTCAAACAGCCCTTTCATACTACACCATTTGCTCTCACTCATGTCTTTCTGTGGCTCCATACCTTGGGCACAGAGCTGTTATTTGAAGGGATTACATGTCACTTGGTGCCCAATGCAGTAAACTAGAAAGACAGCCTAGTGGGCGGCACAGCTGAAAGGAAACTAGGACTCAGGGTTGGCAGGAACAGCCAGCTGAAAATCTGGATGGCCTCGGGCAAGTCCCTTAACCTCTCTGGCTTGTAATAACTGCCGTGTTAAAGAAGAGGGAGGATCAGGAGATCTCCAAAATCCTATGGCCAGATGGTATGGTTTCCCTCCTCCCTCCTCCCACAATATCTCCTGAGTCCGGGACAGTTCCTAGGAGAATTACTCCTCAGCAAGGTGTCTGCTTTTCCAAAGCTTTTCCCAGATGCTGCATGCTCAAAAGGCAGCCAGTTCTGATTGGGATTCACCCCACATTTCTTTCCTCTATCACCAGAAATGCTCATTTGAATTGATGAGTTGAGGACCGCCAGTCGGGGTTGCTCCGGCAATAGACAGTTGAGTTTATTGGAAGTGAACACCAGGCTTTCAATTCACATCAGTCTGGGTCCTCAGATTTGCATGATTGCACATTCAGAGACAGGCACCCGCATCAGAAGACCCTTGGCTGCCTGCACGCTCTGCTGAGCCAGCCCCAGCTGTTATAATCTGCCTGTTTAAACAAGGCCTGCTGGGAGTTGAGCATGGCCACCGAGGCGAAACTACATGTTAGTGGTTGAGGTCGCTGGCACCAGAGAGTCCTCACTGTTGGCCAGTCCTGTCTGGGCTGCTCTTGGGGACAGCTGTAAAGGTTGTACAATCCCAAGGAGCCTCTGCCTTCACGAAGTGGCGCATATGCTAAGGCCTATTCATTCTTTATTCTCTCCCAGCTTCAGAACTGAGTCCTGAAATGCTCACTTACCCCACTGAGGAAACTTCCCTGAACCTCAGGCTTCCTTCAAGTGAGGGATCTATACGCAGAAGCCCCTCAATGACAGTTTCACAACAGTGGACAATCTATAGTTATTTCAGTATTTAAGCCCCAACATTAAATTTCCTAGCTGTGTAACCCCAGACCTTTCAGAGCCTTGCTTTATCCAACTGTACTTGAGAATACTAATACTGCATATTTCATTTCAATACTTTCACATTTCATTGAGGTTCTCAGAATTAAGGGAAGTAATACTTGCTAAGCACAGACCAGGGCCTAGCACATGGTAAATGCTCAAGAATCTTAGTTATTATCATTATCATTAATTTCCTCAAGGGAGCTCAGATGTGAAAATTGTTAGGGAAAAGACAGTTTAAGCTCATTGTTGAAAAGTAACCATCTTACTTATAAAACGTTCCTCGTAAGCAAGATGGAATTATTTAACTGTGATAGTGGGTACCATAAAATGCAATAAAATCTCTCATGAAAGTTTACAGTTTTAAAATGAAAATGCACCATTTAGAACACAGGCTGAAGAAAGGGTGGGAAAGTAAGAGGGAACTGTCCTCCTTTAATTCAACCTGGTCGATCAACCTTTAGGCTTTCTAAATCCTCTCTCCGTGGAGTCACTTATACTCAGCTCTGAGCGAGAAAACTAAAAAGTAGATAATTTAAATAATTTGTCAATGATTTGTGACTCAAAACCAGATCCACAGGGATGAAAAAGCTTTGCTCTTCCTACCTCTCAGTCCAGTCCAATGCTGTGCTAAGCAGACACTTAGAGGAGACAGATATGATATGCCCCAAATCCATAGCATCACGACTCTGACAGGAGATTCTAATTTTACACAGAAGGGCTAGAACACAGTTGAAAAAACCTTTACATAACCAAGAGTGTTGGGGAGGGAGTGGAAGAATACAACTTAGAGAAAAAATTAGGAAGTTCAAAATAAGAGATCCAATTTACCAGAAATAGGAACTCAAGTGTGGAAGAGAGAAAATCATTAAAGAAAAACATTAAAGTATTTTAGAACTGAAGAACTTGGGCTTTCTAAATGAAAACAACCCATTAAAAACACAAAATGAGAGGGAGGAATCACTTCCACAAAAGGAAAAGACTTTGTATGAAGAATGAGACCCAGAATGGTACTAGAATTCTGACTGGCAACACTGGAAACTTTAAAAAACGAAAAAATACTCCCAAAGTTTTAAGTAAAAACCATTCCCCACATAGATCTAAGTATCAAAACAAAGATAATTGTATAAAAAAGTGAAAAAAGTCATATTCTAAAAAATAAAAGTTTTCAAAACATTGACTTCTCACGTTTACATTGTTTGGAAGCTATTAGAAGATGTGCTTAGTTACTTTCTCATTGCACAATACCCAAGACCCACAGTTTAAAGGAGGTGGGGTTCATTTTGCCTCACGGTTTGTAGAGGTTTCAGTCCTCTATTGCCTGGCTCCAAGGCAGAGCAGCATGGCAGAGGTGGGCACAGCTAAACAGAAAGAATTCATGGCATCAGAGGCAGGAGGCAGAGAGTGATCAAGGAAGAAAGGAGAAAGCCAGGCCCCACTCCCAGGGACCCACCTCCTCAGATCGGGCTTCACCTCCCATCACACTGAACTCTATAAACATGTTAGTAGACTGATCCACTTGATAAGTATCACACCCTCATGATCCAATCACCTCTCAAAAAGCCCTGCCTATGAGTGTATAAGACTTTGGGGAGACATCTTGATATAAATCATAATTTGCTCCATCAAAATAAAAGAACACCCCAGTAGTATTTTGTAGCTGGCTCAACCAGCTCACAAGAACACCTCTTCCCAATTCTGTTATTGTTATCACACTGATAATTTAACACCAGCCATCAGGGGAATATTTATACCCCAGAAATCAACCAGCTTACAAACTAGGACTTCCTATCTTTAACCTGTCCATGCCCAAAGGCTGTTTGGACGTTTATCAGTACACCACTAGAATAAATCAACAAATAGAAAGATGAGGGTTAAGGGTGCCAGGTAGCTCAATGGCACAACTCTTTCCTGGCAAATGCAAGACCCTGAGTTTGATTTCCAGTACCAAAAAAAAAAAAAAAAAAAAGAATTTCAACATATGATGAGGGTTGTGCTCTGGTCTGAAATTCTGTGTTCTTCCAAAAGCTGTATGTTGAAACCTAATCCCCACTGTATTATGAGAAGTAAGACCTTTGGTAAGTCACTAGATCAGGAAGCTGGAGCCCTTTTAAATGGGATTAGTGCCTTTAAAAAACAAGCTTGAGAGAGACTGTTAACTCCTTTTGGGTCTTCTGCCATGTGAAGATACATGGAATGACATATCTATTAAGGAAGCCCTCATCAGACACCAAATCTGCTGGTCCTTTTATCTTGGAATTCTAGCTTCAAGAATTGTGATCAATAAATTTCTCTTGTTTATAAATTGCTCAATATAGGGTATTTTGGTATAGTTACCTGAACTAAGACAAAAACCTTAGGAGAAAAAACTCAGAATTTCAAAGATAATCATGACAGAAAAGCTTATAACAGTTGAAGAGTAGTGAGTGGGTATATAGAAAATTCTAGGAAAACACACTATTTTCCCCAAAGGGGCAAGAAAGACTGACAAACTATCCCATAATTTCAACCATGTTGAGAGGTATTTTATAAGTCTGGTACAGACTTTAGAGATATATTAGTCATAGATGTAAATGAATATGCAAAAGAAAAGTGGGAGCAATTATTATTTACAGAGGAAAGCACATTTCATACAAAATATTGTAACTTCAGTACACCATTTAGATAGTCGTAATGATGTAAATATTAATATTTAACTAAAACTAATTAACTCTATCAACACAATATGAAGATGTTCAAGAAAACCTGGTCCCAGTGTGTAAGAACTGGCCCTGAGGGACTTCCAGAACAGTTCTATATGATGCAAAGAAGAATAACATAAGATTGTTCAGAAACAATGAAAAAGCAGGAGATAGCACAAATGACATTTTAAAACCCTGTTCACAGAAGTAATGACAGAAAACTTTCCAAGCATGGAAAAAGTGAGGCATATAGAACTCCAGTTAGCCATGATCAAAAAAAATCTATACCAAGGCACATAATAGCCAAGATTCCAGAAATTCAACACAACAGAATACTAAAAGCAGTTACCAAAAAGAAACAACCCATCTATAAAGGAAAGCTAGCAGAATCATAGCAGATTTTCTGTAAGGTTTTTAATCATGAATAGATATTAGACTTTGTCAAATTCTTTTTCTGCATCTATAAAGATGATCCCTTGGCTCTTTTAATATAATGTGTTAAATTTATTGATTTGCATATGTTGAACCATCCCTACATTCCTGGAATAAATCATACTTGGTCATAATATGTGATCTTCTTGATGATCTATTGCATTCTGTTTGCCAGTGTCTGATTAAGGATTTTTGCACCTATGTTCATTAGGGAGATTGGCCTATAGTTCTGTTTTTGGTTGGATCCTTGTCTGGTTTTGATATCAGGATAGTGTTTGCTTCCAGGAATGAGTGTGGGAGTACTGCTTTCCTTTAAATTTAATTTAGATCTTTAGATCTTCTCTAAATTTCTTGTAGAATTCACCAGTGAATCTATCATGGCCTGGGCTTTTTTGTTGTTGGTAGCTTTTTAATTATATCTTCAATTTTATTGACTGACACTGGGTTATTTACAATTTTTATATCTTTTTTGTTTTGCTTTGATAATTCATATATATCTCTAAATATGTCCATTACTTCTATGTTTTCCATATTATTAGAGTACAGGTTCTCAAAGTAAGTATGGATGATCTTCTGTTTTGTTTTGTTTTTGTCTTTTTGAGACAGGGTCTTGCTATGCAGTTCTGGCTAGTCCTGAGCTCACTTTGTAGCCCAGGCTGGTCTTGAACTTGCAATGATCCTCCTGCCTCAGCCTCCTGAGTGCTGGGATTATAGGTGCTGCCACCACACCCAGTTGGATGATCTTCTGGATTTCTGCAGGATCTACTGTGATTTCACCCCTTTCATTCCTACTTGCATATATTTGAGTCTTTTCTTTCCTTTTCTTGATAACGTTGGCTGAGAGTTTGTAAATTTTACTTAATCTTTTAGAGAACCAACTCTGCAATTCATTGATTCTTTGTATTGTTTTTTTAGTCTCCACTGCGTTAATTTCTGCTTTGATCTTTATAATTTCTTTGTTCATATCAGCTTTGGGCTTGATTTGCTCTTCTTTTTCTAGAAGGTTGAGGTTCATCATTAGGTTATTTACTTGAACTTGCTCTGTTCTCCTGATATGGGAATTCACTGATATAAATTTCCCTCATAGGACTGCTTTCATTGTGTCCCATAAATTCCAATATATTGTGTTAGCATTATTATTTCATTGTAGAAACTGTCTAATTTCTTCTTCAATTTCATGTGACCCACTAGTTGTTCAGGAGGATGTTTTTTAGTTTCCATGTTTTTATGAAGTTTTTATGGTTTCTTTTGCCATTGACTTCCAATTTCATTGTACTGTGGTGTGACAATATGGATGGGATCATTTCAATTGCTTTGCATTTACTTAAGCACATTCTATGAGCTAGTATGTGGTCCATTTTGGAGAAGGTCCTGTATACAGCTGAGAAGAATGTGTATTCTGATGTTGTGAGGTGAAATACTCTGTAGATATCTACCAAGTAAATTTGCTCAAAAGTTTGGTTCAGTTCTGATATTTCCTCATTGATTTTTTTTTGTTTAGCTGATCTGTGTACTTTTCATAATATGGTAATGAGGTCCCCCATTACAACTGTGTTAGTGCTTATTTGATTTTTCTAAAGATAAATATATGAAAAAATATTCAACCTCACTGGTCATTCGAGAGATGCAAATTAAGACAAGGCTGAGATTCTATCTCAACCCAGAAAGAATGGCTACCATCAAGAAATCAACCAATAACAAATGCTGGCAGGGCTATGAAGAAAAAAGAACACTTTGGTGAGCACATAGAGTGGTGCAACCACTTTAGAAATCAGTGTGGAAATTCCTCAAAACACTAGGACTAGAGGTCCCATTTGACCCAGATATTGCCCTTCTGGTTATCTTTCCAAAAAAAGTAGAAGCATCATATCACAGTGATATATGTATATCCATGTTTATCACAACACAATTTGTAGTAGCTAAATCTTGGAAACAACCCATCAACCCATCAACCAATGAATGGATTAAAAGATGTGGTTTTGGATACAATAAAGTACTACTCCCTCACTAGGGTGGAATCCAGCCATGCTTGGGGGCGACCCCAAGAACTCAACCGGGCCTCCAGGAGCGCCCCATCTGGGTGGAACCCAGAGGTCTGCAGGGCACCCTGTGAACTGGTCCAGTGCCCAGGAGCGCCTCACTGGGGCAGAGCCCGGTGGTGCTCAGGGTGACCCAAGAACTCAACTGGGCACCCGGGAGCCCCTCATTGGGGTGGGGCTCAGCAGTTCCACGGGGGCAAACCTGCAGACTGGACTACACCCCCGAGGGCCTCGAGGGCTTATCAATCAGGTATGAGCATAGTGTATTTGGTTCCCTGCCTATGTACCGTCTTTGAGGATGGCTGCTTTTCCACCTAGTGCCATAGTAATGTGAGTGTACCCACGTTTGTTTCAGTGTAATTTGAAGCAGCCATGTGTCTTCCCAATGTGAGAGTCTGAGGGAGTAAATAAACCAAAAAGTACAGTTACTGTCAGAGGGAAGACGATTGATTGGGTGGGAGAACAATGGAGATGAGGGTGGAGAAAGCTGTTTGATTAATCAAACGTGCCATCATCTGTATAACTGAGTAACAATAGTGAAGATGTCATTTTGTAATACAGCATCCATTTTTAATTCCCTAATATCTGCTCTATAATTCTGTGTTTCCTTTATCATTTAAGCATTATACTGATTTATAACTGAGTATGAAATGTGAAGATAACATTATGTAATACAACAGCCATTGTTAATCCCCTACTATCTTCTGTACAATTGTGTATTTCCTTCATTGTTTTTGAGATAACTGAGTAACAAATATAAAGATATTATGTAAAACAGCATTCACTGCCAATCCTCTACTATCTTCCCCATAATTTGTGTATTTCCTTATTATTTTTGTGTTTTTCAAGTTTATATTCTTTTATCTTTAAAATAAAAAAGTACTACTTGATCATAAAAAAGAATAAACCTGAGATATTTATAGCTAAATGGATGGAACTTGAGACCATACTCTTAAGTAAAATTAATCAGATGCACATGTGTAAATATTGCACTCTCTCTGGTGTGAGAAACTGAAAGTGTAAGTAAGAACTAAAATATATAATAAATATTGTAAAATAGAAATTATTCAAAAAGAAAGGGGAACTAGGGAGAGCAGGGGGAAGGAAGGAAGGGAAAAGAAAAAAAAAGAAAAGGATAAAATGGAAACAATGCTTTGGAAATAAGGAAGGTAAGAGGTGCTGAAGGAAGCAGGGAGGGGTATGGGGAAGAAGAAGGTACCAAGATATATCATGTACAGGTACAAATTCCCTACAATAAATGTGATCAATAAGTGTATCTAAATTGTATTAATAAACTCAATAGAAAAAATGAATCACAGAAGACTTCTCAACACAACCCCTTAAGTCAAGGAGAGCTGCAAATGAAGTATTTCAAGCCCTGAAAGAAAACAACCTCCAACCCCGATTGATATACCCTGCAAAACTGTCTTTCAAAATAGAAGATGAAATAAGATACTCCCATGACAAAGAACAACTGAAGAAATTCATGACCACAAAACCAGCACTCCAAAATGTTCTGAAGGACATTCTAGAAGGACACAGTGAGAACTACTACTCCGTAAATCCCAACAGAATGAATCCGCCTGGCAAGGGAAAAAAATAGAAGAGAATTAAATAGAAGAGAAAGAAAGGGAACCAATAACAGGAAAATAACATGAGAAGGATAAATGAATACATATCAGTTATAACCTTCAATATAAATGGTCTCAATTCAATAATCCAAAGACTGGCAGATATATCAAGGAGAAGATCAAACAATTCCTCCATACAAAACACACATTTAACTCAAAAATAAATTAACAGACCGAAAGTCAAAGGATGGAAAGCAACACTCCATGCAATAGGAACCCAGAAAAAAAGCAAGGCTAAGTATTTTATTTGCAGACAAAGTGGGTTTTAAGCCATGACTGATCAAGAGAGACAAAGAAGGTCACTACATCCTTGTTAAGGGAAAAATCCAAAAGACATAACAATCATAAATATATATTCACCAAATACCAGCACACCCAACTATATAAAACCAATATTAATGGACATGAAAAATCAAATAAGCACTAATACAACTGTAATGAGTGTTGTAGTCAGGGTTTACAGAGGAAAAGATTTATTACAGAACACATAATTTATAGGATTATTTTATAATATTCACCCAAAAAATCAAGTGTGAAAACTGTACACACATTAGAGACCCAGAGAATCCAGCTGAAGACGTAGGGCCCATGGCAGTGTCCTCCACAAGTCCAGCTGGAGGCCTAGAGCCCATTACAGTGTCTCATGCAAATCCTATTAAGGGTCTGCCCTGGGAAGGCCCAAAGGTCAGTGGTGGAAACTAGAAAGTCTGCACCAGTGGGGTGAAGAATCTGTGTCAGCAAGTTGAGGGAGCTGCACTGGAGCCAGGAAGTGGTGCTCAAGGTAAGAACCAGAGCTCCCCTGAAAAGAACTGCGGCCATCCTCAGTGACAGCGAGGACCCAAGGCCCTCAAATGATGAGAACAGCTGAGCTCTTATCAGGAAATCCAGCCTGACAAACTCCTCCAGGAGGATCCACAGCGCACCATCTTCCCCTCCGGTTCTGCTTTTACGTTGTTGGCAGCGGTCCTCAGGCGGGCCTTCCGCACCCAGCACCACGCTGATTCAGTTCAGCTGGGTGTTACAAGCTGGGCATCAGTTAATCCACCACAGTAGATAAGGACCAAAATGTATCATAAATGTTGTGAAAGAGGAAGAACATATCCAAATCAGAAAGGGAACTAGGGAGGGAGAAGGCAGGGAAATGCAAGAGAGAATAGAAGGAAAAATAGAAATAAAGCCTTTGTAAGTAAAAAGAAGAGGGATTGAAGGCAGGGGAATGAAATGGGGAAAAAAATCAAGATAAATTCCCTATAACGAATGCAATATTATGTATATCTAAAATGTACCAATCAAGTTAATTTTTAACATAAAGAACTGGCCCCAAGGTGCGTGAGACTGAAGAAGGAGGCGGACAGCCACAGGACTGCACAGACTGCACAAATTTACTGGGGACTTACTGGCAGAAGCACCGTGTTTCGTGGCAGCCAGACCTGTGCATCTCGGCAGTTTGGGTCAGAGTAAGGCAGCTTACAAAGTGGTTAGGACAAAAGCGATTTTGTCCAAGCCAGAATGCACTTGGTTTATCTCAAGCTAATATTAAAGCTATCAGACACATTCCTGGCACTGACGGTGCCAGGGCCCAGGCATAAAGCTTCACATACCACTCTCACAGTTTTGCCTATATTTAGTATGCTGGGAGACTGTAGGGAAAACCACCAGGGTTACTCAAGCACAGTCACGATAGTTACAATTCCAGGTGGCTACGCTGAGGTCAAACAAAACCCCTACAGAAGGAGTGGGGAGATGTTAAGAGTAGAATAAATCTGCAGCAGGAAAACAATAGATCAAATACAAATAGAAAAAATATTGTAGAATAAGCATGTCGTAGGAGACAGCTAAAGAAACAGGTGGGAAGATAGGCATAAATGGTTACTCCTGGGGAGTGGCAAATACCTGGACGGAGGACACGGGTAAGGCGGGCAACTGTCAATTCCTGTTCCAATAGACCTAGTACTATCTTCCTGTTCAGTCCTGGCCCTAATTCCTTTAAGCATGCCGAGAGAGAAGGCACAGTGGTATGGACAAGGGATAGCAAACTTACGGCACAGTGTTATCGTGCCTTTATGTTAAGACAAAAGACATTAATGGAGAGTTGTTTTTTCTAACCTAAAACCTCCGTATTGAGTTCGAATTGCCATGTTAGCGCTCTGTGATAGTTAAGTAGGTTCTGGGTTGCGGCTAGGCACTTGGTCTCTAAAAGGTTCACCATCTGAGACTTTGTTCTGCGGGCTCCTGAAATGAGTGGGCTACAAGGAGAGGGAGCGTCCTGTCCTTCCCTGTGCTGCAGACCAGTGCAAAGAGCAGAGAACGATCAGTGGGGAGAGAGGGGCTGGAGCACAAGCACAAGGACCCATCTCGCACTCAGCCCGCTGAGACGAGACCGACTCCTCCTCTCTCTGAACTGTCTGCAAACCAGGCTGCCACTGTGAAAACCCAAGAGATGAGTGGATAGAAAGTATTGCCGACAATAATATAAAACACATGATGCAAAACTGCTCCACAATAAGGGATGACTTAAATAAAAATAGTACATCCATAGATAGGAGTCTGGGCAGATCTTAAAAAGGATGTTTAAAAGGCTATTAAATAACAGGGAAAGGTGTTTACACTCTTAGGTTTAAGAGGAGCAGAAGGGGAGGGAAAAAAAGGAACACATAAAACCAAATATAGAGCAGGTCTTTTTTATTTAAAATTACATATTCCCAAAATAGAAACTCTATACAAGTACATAGGAGAAATAGAATGGAAGAATATAGCTAATAAGTAATGTTTATTTTAAATTGTCTACATTTTTATATTACACTAAACATATATTCTTTTATAATAAGGACAGAACAAAATGTGCTGCTGTTATTTTAATCAATGAAGAGTGCACACTTAGGTCCATCCACTCGCGCATTCCTGCTTCTCACTCCTCCTCTGTTGCTGCCCAGGATGGAAGAGAAGGACTACGCGTCTCCAGGACAAAACAAATGGGGGGGCGCAGCTCAGTGCTAAAGTGCCAAGCACACACAAGGACCTGGGTTTGCTCCCCAGCAGCGTGAAAATATAGCAAGTAAACAAGGCATAATAATTAATTACAGGCACCACTGCTGTGGGAAAACCGTGTGTCACTTTCATTCATAGGATCATATACTCACATTTCAAATTTGACTGCAATGCATTTAAATTACAAAAGGCTAGCACACTCAGAGAGCATGAATATTACTTTCATTTGAGTTGGCCAACCTCCACCAGAAGAACTGCAGGAGTTGGCTTGATAGCAAATCTTTGGTTACACTCCAAATTTGGTCATGTCCATCTAAAGTTATCAGGCAATAAACAGACATCCAAACGAACATGTCATATTTCTAAGTTAAAACAGACCTCTTAATTTTGGCCAGTTCAGTGACTAAGATCAGAAGGAGTTCTCCCTCACCAAGGGGGAAATAGACTACTACCAAGATTTTGGAAAATAATGTGGAAACTAACCTTAAGCATGCATTTAAGCCTCAAAAACTGACCCAGAAATTCCTCTCCTGAGAATATAATCTAAGGAGACAACTGAAATACAGAAGGAAAAAAGACACACTATTTTGCAACATTATTATAGTACCAATCAAATAAACTGTTTAATCCCAAAGGTAGGATATTATATAGCTGTTAAAAATGTTTTCAGATAGCTTTAATGACACAGAAAAATGTTTATCATAACCATTATAATGGTTGAAAATATCCAATTTTCAAATATTTAATCAACTTTAATTATGATTATCTTTTATGTTTTCTGAATTTTGCATCATGATAACTGAAAAATTAATAAACATTCCCAAATTTATACAAACTAGTAAGTTCCAATGTTCTTTTGAATATATTCATTCAGAGGTGAGCTCATAAACTGACTTTCTAAAAGAGAAGAAAAACAAACAACACCTATAACCCCAGCACTTGAGAGGTTAAAGCAAGAGGATTACTGTGAGTTCAGCGCCAGCCTGGATTACAAAGTGAGTTCAAGGCCAGCCCGAACTACACAGTGATACTGTCTCAAAAAGACAAGAGAGAAAGAAGAAAGAAAGAGAAAGAGAGAGAGAGAGGGAGAGTAAAGAAGGAAGGGAGGGAGGGAGGAAGGAAGGAAGGAAGGAAAAGAAAGAAAGAGAGAAAGAAAAATGTGTTTGTAGCTTTTTCATTTTCATGGTGCAAATACTCCCACAGTAGCAAATTCCATGCAACTCCTATCCTGACCAAATGGGCTGGGGCAGGGCAGAGGTGATGAACACCAGAGCAAAAGGAAGTTAGGAGGAACTGGGAAGGAGCCGCTCACTAGCACTTTATCCAAACTTCCACCTCCACCCCAAATTTCCCTCCTACTCTCCCGAAGAGTCTATTGGGGTCTAAACACAAAGTCAAGGTCAAAGGGGCCAACACTGTGATTACCAAGGTCAGCCAAGAGCAAGTAGATAGCTAACAAGGTGTTGCTTTGGTGGGGAGACCAGCTGCCTCCTGAATTCTTGTAGTGAACTGACAACTGGTGGTCAACCTATAACCCCCAGCAGAACTGAGTAAGGGCGGTGCTGGGTGTGAGAGGCCCACCTGGGGATTGTTGCCAGCAGCATAAGAGGCAGAACTGGAGAAGTTAGGCTGTTGGGGACTGAAAGAGGCTGTTGGGAGCAGAGAAAGGCTGGTAGAAGCTGTAAGGAGCTATTGGTTGTTTTGGAGGATCTCGTCATGCTGGCTTTTTTTTATGAACTTGGCTGTTTTCATCCTCTGAGGAGCTTGGGATCTTGTTGGTGCTGAGAGTAGCTTCCATTCACTTTGGGGGAGCTCTGGTCCTCACTTGGAGCATCATTTCCTGGCTACAGAGGGAAAGATGGTGCACTGCCAGTCTTCTGGAGAAGCTTGCTACGTTGGCTTTTCTGATGGGAACTCAGCTGTCTTCGCCATCGGAGGAGCTCAGGACCTCACTGTTGCTGAGGATGGCTGTGGTACTTTTCAGGGGAGCTCTGATTCTTACTTTGAACATCACTTTCTGGCTCCAGTGCAGATCCCTCAGACTGCTAGCATACATCTTTCATCCTGCTGGTATAGACTTTATAGATTCCACCAGTGACCTTTGAGCCTTCCCAGCACAGATTTGTGAAACAGGCCTGCATGAGATATTGTTATGGGCTCTAGGCCTCCAGCTGGACTTGTGGGAGGCACTGTTATGAGCTCTAGGTCTTCAGCTGGCCTCATACAGGACATTATTGTGAGATCCAGGTCCTCGGTTAGATTAACTGGTCTTAGTCTGTGGACAGATTTCCTGCACTCTCTTGTATATCACTCTTTGAGTGACTATTATAAGTAACATTATAAAATATGTGTGAACTGTATTATACTGTTTCACTTTGCAATAATCCCCAAACCAGGACAATCCCATAGTAGGCAATGAGACCAAGCATGAGGTAAGCCTAGGCTCTACACTTTAAGGGACATTAAAATCACCCATGGATCTTGGTAACACAGATCACTGGTCCAGCCTCAGTAGGCCAGTAGTGGAGCAGGACAGCTTGCATTTGTGACAAGCTACTAGATGATGCCTGTGCTCCTGTCCACACATTGAGAACCACTGACCTGGATGGCTCAAGTTGCCCACACAAAACAGAGGATGCTTTCAGTAAATGAGTTAGTGGATGGAGTTCAAAAGTAGAACAAAGGAAGAAAGAAAGTTTCCTTCTAAGCATACAGTTAATACACAATTTTCAGCTCATGCCTTAATAATGTTAGGACCTCCCAAGGTAGGAGTTTGGCCCAGGGGCCTAGTGGCACAGTACTTGCCAGCATTTTCAAGGCCCTGGGTTCAATTCTAAGTATTCAAAGGAAAGAAATACAGACTTCTTAAGTAAATTTATTTTTTAATCAGATTGGACATACATTTAGGAGTGATTGTAAATTCTCTGTAGCCTTCAAACAGCAAAAAAGGGACATTTGAAGACATTTTGAGTAATTTACATGGGTAGGATAAAGTCAAGCCTCCTAGAAACAATGAGGTTGAAGTGATTACTGTGACCATTTTTAGAAAGCAGCACACACAGCCTCAGAGAGTGTGTCCCCCACCCTGTCACCCACCCCTCGCTTCTCTAATAAAGTCTCACTACTGTCCCATCGGTGCCACCAGCTATGGAAAAGAAATCAAGCTCTAGAGCCTTTCATTTACCCTTCACGTCCTCTGAAGTTTCGATCTTTGAGGAGGGGTTTGTCTTGCTGGCTTTCTTGATGAACTTGGCTGCTGAAAATAAGCTGACAATGGACGGACTAACAGGTAACGAGGCACACAAAAGTACGTCCTATATGTGCCTGGCACAGGGGAGCCACACGAACCAAGAGACTCAAAGAAGGGCCAGATAGTTGAAGCTCAAACAGCATTTTGAATTACCAAAGGAAGACTGGGACTTCTGAGAGAGAAATGGAGTAAACTCTTAGAGGGAAGCCAATGAATTGGCTTAAAGAATAATAGTAGCCTGAGATAAAATTAATTGAGTATCGACTCTAGCTCTCTTTCCTGCCAGTTAATTCTCCCTGTTGGTCAGAAAGCTGCTCCCTGTTTGGTGCTCTCAGGTGCTCTTGGTTTAAAGCCCAAAGTACCCCGCTTTAAGGTATCACTTTCTGAGCCCCAACACTTGAAGAAAAATACCCAGGGTTATAAAGGAAACCAAACACACTGCAATATATTAGAAATAGAATATAGGGCTGGGGATATAGCTCAGTGGAATAAGCGCTTGCCTGGCAAGCGCAGGGTCCTGAGTTCGATCCCCAGTACCGCAAAAAAAAAAAAAAAAAAAAAAAGAAATATAATATAGTATATTAGAAAACTAATTTTTGATGCAGTGATATGTAGCCATAGTAGATATCACTATACATTTAGATGCTCTCAGAAAATGCAAGAGCTGGCATGGTAATTTCCATAACTTTGAAGTACTGAAGTAAATAAGATTCTGAGATTCTGCAGCAATTTCAGTGTGCTATGAAAATACCTGTGGTTTGTATTGGTGACAAAGTCCCAGGGTCTGCTAATATTACTGTGGTTTTGTCACCTGTTCAGGCTCACAACATACTTACCCCCAAAACATTACCCAGGAGACCAGAATGTACCACCCCAAAATAAACTTTTCGGTTTATTCAAATAACTATTTGAAGTGGTTATTCTGAAAAAAATGCAGACAAAGGAATAACCTACAAAGCTATTTTTCTTTTGTAAAAGAAATTTACATCTATAAAAGAAACACATTAGTAAAAGTATCAATATCAGAGAGAAGACTGATCCAAAGCAACTTTCACTATATGAAGGAATTTATCTGCAAAACAAGACAAACTTTATTCATCATACATTGACACCCCTCATGCACCTAGAGCCCCTAGAAGCCACAAGCCCCTATTTGTTTCTGTAGCTTTAATGAGAAGACTCCTCCTTGGGTCTCATATTTTGTGAGACTGCTGTGCATATGTAGGGGGCTCAGGGAACACCATCCCCCAAAACACGGCAATTTTTGGCATCTGAGCAATTTGACCTAAAGAAAATTAAGAGGTCTTAAAAGCAGCCTCAGAATCAGCGACCTTCTAGCCTTTGTTGATCCTCTTCCCCCCAGGTTCAGGGAGAAGGCTCGCTGTAATTCCCCTTATCTGCTCTAAGACCAGACTTGAAACAATCACCTTCTACAACCATCCTGATAGCCCATTATCTATCTCAGAAAAGAAGACCAGGGAACTACACTGTGTCTAGATGGACTTTCTTTTTAACATAACATTTTCCCCTTCAGATCATTCAAACTCCAAAGAAAATCTCTGTATAAGCTAATCTCTGCCTCCTGGATGATTCATTCTTCATTCTCCTTGTCCCCTACGGAAAAATGGGCGTAGGGTGTGAGCTACAGCTCAGTGGTAGAACACCTGCCTAGCACGTACAATCCTCTGGTTTGGATCTCTAGCCTTAAATTAAAGGTGGGTATAATGTAACTTTCTAAATAATGGTTAGTAAGTGATTTCTCACCACCACTGTCCTTTGATTCTCCATTTTTGCATGTTAATAAATGTGTACGCCTTCTCTCCTATTTAATCCTTGTCAATGAACTTTCAGAAGGCCCAGGGAAAATTTGCCTACACTGCTACAGTATATAGTTAAAATTATTTTTCTCCTATTAAGCAACCTTCCATCAATTTAATTCACAGCCCAGCCAAACACCTAGATGGGTGGAGGAAAGCCATTGTCTCTTTCTCCACGTCACCTACCTTCATAAATAAAAATCATGCCAACTTCCAACTAGACATGTGATTTCTTTTTCCTATCCAAGCTCATGTACTCTCTGAATTGTAAACATGCACTCCTATGGGTGAAGGGTCCAGTACATGGGCCGCAGTTTAAGTCAGATTCAACAAATCTTGGTCAGGTATGGTGCACACCTGTACTCCCAGCACTCAGGAGACTGAGGCTGGAGAACTGTAAGTTCAAGGCCAGCCTGGGCAACTTAGCAAGACAATGTCTCAAAAAAAGTTTTCAAGACATTCAAATTTACATTCCCATCTTATTTTTCATATTCCTTTAAAAATGTCCACATGATTTCTTGCTTTTTTAAATTTAAAACCTTGTAATGATAGTTGTTCATTAACTACCCCAGGATCCACTACAGCGTACACAAAGCACAGTCATGTTCATGCCTCAACTCGGCTTGTAAATGTCACAGATTCAGTGTGCTTTCTAAATAATATAAAACATCATTGGTGTAAAAAAAATTGTACTGGGGCCCAGGGGCCCATCTTTTCTGAATCATAAACTCACAGAAATCTTGCCTGTAGGGTTCTCTATGCCATATCAGATCCAGTGCTAGCTTCAGAATATTTTGGCTCCTTAGAACACATCTCACTTCAATTTTAGTGTGTCTTAATTAATGGCCAAAGTTTCTGCCACTTCTGGAAAAACACTGCACACATACACACACACACACACACACACACACGCACGCACACGCACACGCACACGCACACATGCACTGCACACACACGCACGCACGCACACGCACACACAACTTTTTTCTTTTCTGGAAAACTGAAAGTCAATAACAATGTCCTCTGTTACAGCTGCAAAGGTAAGAAAAAAACCACAGCATCTAATCTTTGCCCAGATTCCATAACTGCCCATGAACACACTGAGTTGACTAGAAGTTAAATTTCTACTTTTCAGTAGTCATAGGCATCTCTGCAGGGCATGCAATGCCTGACCTTCATGGGCCTTTTTCACTGCATTACCCCAAGCTCCTGCCCTTTCAAACATGTATGTAAATGAAGGGGCCCAAAGAGCTATTAATGCAAATTTCTTTAAATAAGGTTCCTGCAAACCAAAAGGCTGTTGGTGGTTTCAGAAAATATCTTGCAGGAAAACGCTGTGTCCATAGTGAACTGTCGCTGCATGACCCTGGGAAAACTACCTTGTATGGAAGGAAAAACAAAAAGACCTTAAGTCAGATACCTCAGTCAGTCTCTAAGCACAAAAAGCCTGCCACACAGTTGGTGGGGAAGAAGATTTTAAACAGCAGTTAGGAGGGGTACAGATTCTCTTTCATACACTTGAGGGTTATTCTTTAACAGGAAAATGTCTCTAAACATCATGCTTAACCATTTATTAATAAATGTGGAAAAGGGTCATCATTGGAGGAATGAAATCCCATGACCCATCTCTGGAACCTGACACCATGGTACTAATATTATTACAAGACCCTGAAAGCAAACGTCCCACGAGCCTTGACCCCCATGGCCCCACCCAAGACTCCCCTCCCAGTAGGAAGCTATGCTGCCAGTGCCAGGAAACTGTCAGAGCTCCCTGGTACCTAGGCTTTTCTGAGCAGAGGGACTGGAATTTGTCACAACATGGAATCTTCTGGGAATTATGTTCTCCAGTGCATTTTCTCATCAGCACAGTCTTAAATCAAGAAAAAGATCTCCTGTAACCAAGACCTTGGGAATTGGACAGAAAAGAAACCAACATGGTGGTGAAGCACATGGGCCTCTGTTACTCAACTTCCCAGTGCCTTAGTTTCTCCTTTGTGAGAAGGATAACAGCACCCATGACGCAGGGCATTAGAAGTAATGAACAAGGCAGGGTCAGGCCTAGAAGGGGCAGGAAAGTTAGCAAATATTTAAGGTATCAAAGTCAATGATTTCATGTCTTTTAACTCAGCCCAAAACACCTGAAAACACACAGCTTTATGGAAAAGTATTGACTTTGTGAACATGTGTCCATTGGCCTGGAAAGTAAGAAACTTTGTTCATTAGAACAATTGGTCATTTTCAAGAAGTCTGCATTTCTGTACTTTTCAAATCAGTAGAAAAGAAAAACAAGTGCTACTGGAACTATTTTCTCCTACCTGGAACTACAGGTAGCTGCTGGCCTGGAATCCAAACTGACACATTGAAGAGGCCTGCAGCTGGACATGGTGGTGCACACCTATAATCCCAGCTACTCAGCAGGCTGGTGAAAGAGGATTACAAGTTTGAGACCAGCCTGGGCAATTTAGTGAGACTAGCTCAAAACAAAAAATCAAAAGAGTTGGGTATGTAGCTCAGTGCCCTTGGGTTTAATCCCAGTACTACAAATAAAGAAGAAGAAGAGGCTTGGAGAATGCACTCACGGAAACACCCTGGGGCCAGAAACATCCATCTGACCCTAATCCGCTGGCAGAGCCAAGCTGGACTCAGCACCCCAGACACCAGGCTCAGAGCTTGTTGCTCATCTTTGGCTCCAAAGGACCCCCTACTACAAGGTGGCCTTGATCCTCCTTCTTCGCATCACTGCCACCCACCAGAGGTGCTGACAGTTGAGAATGCAATTTAAACCTTTAAGTCACCTTTGAATTTATAGCCTATTGAAGGCATCTGCACTTAGAAACTAGAACCAGAAAGCAGAAACTCGGGGGTTTGAAGGAGAAGTTTTCCCCTGAGCGCTGTTAGCACACATTTACTGTTAAAGTCCCAGTAATTCTCCTTATTCTCTCACAGATACCTGCTCCGTTAATTCTGTTACCTTTGAAAGTTTCAAATGCAACCTAGATTCTCTACTCTAAATAACCTTTTAAGAACAGCAGCTCCAAGGAGGCAAGGTGCTGAGCACAGTCTGGCTTGACACACGCTCGTATTCTACACGCTGGCCTCAAGTGCATAAACTCCTCTAGGGTGTGTTATACACACAACTCTTATGCACAGATAGACACCATAATTAACCTAAAAATGTGTTCACACGTGCACACACAAGTCCCAGCACCCCTCCCCTCTCATCTCTGTCATATCCCTACCTGATTACTATTCTCCAAGTCTTGGCTCTGTGATCCTGAACTCCCTCAGATCTGCTTCTGGCCTTGTCTGGTTGCCATGTTTCCTCGGTTCCCTGGAATGTGAGCATGAGATGACTCTAATGCTCCATAACTCAACTGCCTTACTTTTCATGAAATTGACAGCATCTGTGTTCTACCTAGATGAATCCAAATTCAGACACAAATAGCATGTGGCTGGATCCAACCCATCCACCCAACCAGCCAAGTATTGTACAGCAGCCCCTATCCACCAGCATTTTCCCACAACGTCAAGGAGGAACTGAGCATGCAGGAAAGTGCCAGAGAACATCAGAGCATAAACCTTGCTCACCAGAGCCCCGGGCTCAATCAGTCAGCCTAGAATTCTACATCTAGAGTAACCATAATCTCATCACAGGGCTGTAGGGCACTATTCCACCCCCAAAAAGTCACAGGAAACACCCACCCTTGTGTATCTTGAGTTTATTTCTGACACTGCAATTTTAGTGTTTGTTTTCAAAGAAGTGCCCACCACCCCATCCTTCCCTTGGAATGTTCTAAAGAAAGTTACCAGCTATCAGCAGCAGACAAACACAGCCTGGTAGTCTCTCCTGGCTGCCTCAGCTGGCAGGCAGAGCATGGCTGAACCAGGCCAGGCCCTAAAGACACTCACAGCCCATCCATTTTTGGATATTGTCCTCATTCCCCAGTCCCAGGGTCTAGTTTAAGGCACTACACATAATTGAAGTCTCCAAGAACATCACCAACTAAAGTCTGGCTACTTTTTCCTCCACTGTTTTCACAAGGGTTGAGTCTATGAATCCAGACAAGAGGTAGGGTAGGAGGCGGGGGGTGTGAACTTGGATCCCACACAGAAAACATTCATTTCCAATGACGCCTCTGCTGCTCACTCTTAAACCCACTCCCAGAAGCAAACAGAGACTGGAGCCTAAGTTCTACAAAACAGCCATAGGCATTTCACATGCACACAAGTGAGTCACCCTCCCCCACAAACTCCACAGTCTTAATAGCCCATGACTTCATTTTAATTGAAACTTATCTACTGTTGTAATGAGTGAAAACGGACTTCGGAAGATCCATCCAATCTCATTCCCCTTTCCCATTCCCTCTGAGGAGGAAAAGTGTCAGTACTGGTGAGCTAGTGATTCAGGTGAGCTAGTAGTACCCAGGACAAAGAGATCCCATCCCCAGACTGCCTTAACTGTAAGTGAGATTAAGAACCTAGGACTGGGTACACTGATGAATTGAAACTTTGTCAATAATTAAAAACTAAATTTATTATTTGAGCTCAAAATTATAACATTTTATCTTCATTGATTGTTGTATAAAATTATACACACCACTGTACAAATGGGTGGGAAAAATGAAGGACCTCTCTATCCACTTCCCCACAAGTTTAATTCTTATTGGATTCCTTAGCTAAATCTAAGAACCAAATTAGCATAAAACTGATTAACAAGAGAAAAGCACACAAATTTTATTAAGGTGCAAGAGAATCTTCACAGGAAAATAAAGTCCAATGATAACCAAAGAAAGATGATTTTATACTTTTTAGACAAAGTGACAAATTTGTGAAAAAAAATACTGAGACAAAGGGATCTTTGGCCAGGGGCAGTAAATTCTAGAGAAGTCACTAAGATATACAGGGGGATGTGAAGCTAGCAGAAGATAAGAGTGACTCTGAGGAGTTTATTTACGCAGGCCCACTGCAGAACCAATTACCAACCAGTGTCTGGTGATAAAGGCTATTTTCTTGCCCTGGTACCAAGGACACCCCTCCCAAAGGAATCTTTATGGCAAGTCATATAAACCTTTCTATAACTATAGTTTCTCCGATATTTTTGGCTCCACGTAATCTATGGTATATATTTTGTAATGCTATGCCCTTAGCTCTTTCACCTATATAAACTTACAGATGAATTATAATTGTCTGTGTTCTGCCTTATGACAAAAAGAATTTGAGGTGGCTGAAAGCTATATACAAGACAAAGTATATCATTTTTAAAAATGAAACAAGCTTAAATTTAAAAAAAATAATGAAACAGATTAAATCTCTATCATCTAATGAATGCATAAATAAAATGTGGTGTATATATATATTAAAATGGAATATTATTCAGCCATAAAAAGAAATGAGTATTAGCTACTCTGGTGAACAGAAGGGTGTAGAGTAGAAATGAGGTACATGCTATAAAATGAATGAGGTTTGAAAGCATTACACTAAGTGAAAGAAGACACAAATAGGTATACAAGTCCATGCATAGTAAATGTCCAGAATAAGCAGACACATACAGCTAGAAAACAGATTAATGGTTCCGAAGGAATGGCAAGGAAGAGTTGGGAAATGACTGCTTCCTGGGCACAGTGCTCCTTTTTGGAATGGTGTAATGTTCTGAAATCACATAGAGGTGAAAGTTGCACAACATTGTGAATGTACTAAAAGCCACCTTCAAAATGGTTAAAAATGAGGAATTTAATGTTATGTGAATTTTACTAAAAATAGGGGTTTTTTTAATAGTCAGGAGACTTAAAGAAGAAACAGAAGAGAATAACATAAGGCCTAAAAGGGGGGATTCAGCACACAAGTGATGGGCCACATTGATTTAGCCATGGTTCCCAGAGGACAGAACAGACCAGGAAACTGAATCAATCGGTTAGGAGACCCATTTTACATAAGGTAAGAGCAAGTTAATGAGGAGAAGCACAAATTGGCGAGGACAAACACAAATACTCCAGAACTAGAATGCAAAGCACACACTGCTCCATGGATCTCGAGGAGAAAACTCTATGATGTTCCAGGCTGGGTCCTCTGGACACCTTTCAGCAAATACAAGAGTGTGTTTCCCCAGCATCTGTCAGAGTAAGCTGATGTCAAAATGCCACAGCACTATTCAACAAAGACACGCCCATTATCAAACATGCACATGGTGACGGGTCCTTTGGACTCTAAGACCAATCTTTTCAAAGGATCATTTTATCTTTATCATCCGTGTATTCTTTACTATATGCCCGTGTTGTATATATCTCCGGAGCCATTTTGAATGCTGCAGCAGTAACATTTGGAACGCTTATTAAAATGCAAATTCCAGGAATTTATGCTAAATTAATGTGTACTGAAAACCTGTGAGAATAGGATTCATGCAGTTTAATTAATAAACTTTCAAGTTGGTTTTTATGGATAGCAAATTTGAGAGCCCCTAACTTTCATTCCTGGGGATGCTGAAGAAGGCCACACTGCACAGACTGACAGAGGCAGCCATGAAGGATCCACTTCCTTCTTCCCCTCACCCTTTTCATTAGCCAGCCAAGAGCTCTAATTCCCGTTTAGAGATAATGTCATTTAAAAGAAATGCAATCTTATGATGTCTTCCAAGGTCCACCTCTTTCAGAATCTTCTGCTTTGGGCCAGCACCCGGGGGTCTCCAGAGCTCTACCCTTAGATGTGGAAAGATACTGGTGAGCTCCCTCACACCAAGGTCTTCACACCAAGGCTCCTTCACACTTGGGGACCTAACCAAGGCAGGGAGAGACACATCTCCTCATTCCTACTCCACACCCTTCCACTCACCAGAGTGGCTAATACTCAGGACAAAGTTTAGCTTCTCTCTGAGCTAAGCCTAGGTCCACAATCACCCCTCTGTGCTGGTCAGTTCCAAACAAAGGTTCCCAGGGCACCACCTCAAACCCAACGCACCCAAACTGACCTTTCTCCTTCCATTACTTTTAAAGGCAGAACTGGTTGACTCTCCAGATCTCTTCAAGCAGGTAATCCTTCTCTTACTTCATTTATTCTGTCTGAGTTCCTCTTAAACCTCAGAGGCAAGGATTTGTACATATGAAGTCACGTACAGCTGTCCTCAGTACCCACAGGGGACAGGTTCCAGGACCCTTGTGGATATCAAAACCCATAAATGCTCAAGACACATATATAAAATGGCACAGTGTGTATAATAACCTACACACATCTTCTCATATATTGTAAATCATCCCCACATGACTCAATACCTAATACTACAGAAATTCTATATAAATAGGTGCAATACTACATTGTTCAGGTTACAATGACAAGGAAAAAGAGGTTGGGCACATGTTCAGTACAGATGCAATTTTTTTATATATTTTTGACCCACAGTGGGTTAAATATACAGATGTGGAACCAGCAGATACAGAGAGCCAACTGCATACAGTACTTAGATCTAAGGACCTATTAAGACAGAGTCTGCCCCAGATGATGTTCACTATCATCGTACTTCAGAAACTGGTTACACTTATCATTTGTGAGTGTTTTCCTCTCTGATTAAAGTCTAAATCCAAAGAAAGGGCCCTTCTACTCTGGGAATAACTTGTTCCTATTCTCTGCCCGTTTTCCTCTGAGGCATATCATTTTCTTATTGATTGACAGGTGCTCTTTACATATTACGCACACTGACCCATATACTGGCATATATGGTCTATTGTTTTCTCCTACTCTGTTGGTGAATTTTAATGTTGTTTGTAACATTTTCAGTATATCAGAGCCACTGTTACTGCTAATGCTGTCAAATCTATTCTTTTGTGTGTATGTGTGTCTGTGTCCTTGTAGCTCAAGCACCTGGCACATGGAAAGTTCTCAGTCAGCAGTTACAAATCGAACTAAATTATGGGAGACTTCTTTGTATCACACAAATAATACATGCTAAGGCCAAACTTCCAACCTTACAGATGATACTTTTGTCCTCACCTCATCTGCCCTGTCCTGTCCCTTAAACCTGATGGTAAATTTACACATGAGACTAAAACCTACCACCTATGCACATCCACAACATGCTTCGTTTCCAAGAACTGCCCCAAAAGCAGTGTTGAATGGGCTTCTTATGGTAGTTGTTACCCAGACACATTTCCAAACCCTGACTCTGCCACTCACTGGCTACTTTATCCCAACATGGCCTTTCTTCACTGTGCCTCCACTTCATCATCAGTAAAACCCAATCTTTCGGGACTGCTGAGAGGATTAACTGAGTAAATATGTGTTTGCAGCCCTGGCTAAGAAGAAGCACTGCAAACTTGGATATTCTAAATACACACTTGCTGTCTTGAGTCTTATCTGAAGGGGAACCCTTTGGTGGTGGTCCTGAGGGTACTGCAAATTAAAGTCTTCCAGTTGAATAAGAGATATGATAGCTGGACACACCCTCAGGGTTCATTACCATCCCTCTTACTTGAAGGGGCTGTTATCATAGATCCTATCTCCTGGGGTTAAGTTCAGCCAAACTGGGGAAAAAAGTAAATGGTGTGAGGGTTTAACAGAACCTAAGAAAAAAGGCTGGCCAGATCCAGGGTCTTCTGGGGACAAAGGGGAGATTTCTGGCTCAGTCTACAGCTGTGCTGTGCTCATGAGTTACCACAGTGATCTGAAGTTAGATGCTAGAACTTCCCCCGAGAACCTCCCTGCCACAGGCTTGGACCCACGACCCGCTAAACCCTATAGTTACTTCAGCCTATTTAGCCCCTTTCAAGTTTTTCCCTGGGCTCCTTGCCTATCCAAGGTTGTGGATCGCTAAGAATCCAGGCCAGATTTTACCTCAGCCTTTTTCTCCCCTGGGTCAGAACAGGATTTTCTCTTAGTTTTCTCCATTTTTCATTGAAAAGTTGATGTACAGTTGAACACAGAGAAACCTCACTCCCCTGAGGAATAGAAAAATAAGCCACCCAAATCCTATTCAATAGGGTAAATATTGGGATAAGATAAACATCTGAGTCGCCTTAAAAAGACCATTGTATTCGAGCAAACTACCATTTCCTTACCTTGAGGAAGGCTTGGAACTCAGAAAGTAGAGGTCCCAGCTGTGGTCAGAAAAGGCTGGTTTTATAGTTTATTAAGGGCCTCCTAGTACCAGGTTTCAACCAAATGTTTCCTATTTTGCTCATCCCTTTTTCAGTCCTAGGAGATTGGTGTCTCTATCCCCATTTTCCAAAGATGAAAACATTTATCTCTCTTGCTCCTGTTCCAACGAAACTGTGTCGCAACCCGCCTCCCACATCCAGTGAGAAGGATGGGCCAGGGCACAGGAGCACACACCTGCTTGATCTTTGCCTCCTAAGATGGCCTTAGGCCAGCGATTACTCCTTTAGCTGCATTCCCTCCCTCTCCGTCTTTGAATTTGTCACTTTCTTTCTAAAATAGTGAATAAGCCCACACTAACGTTGCTGACTGCCCCTTACTGAGTAACTTCCCACGTGTTCTAAACACCTTCCGTAGTATATGTTATATATAACTTAATTCTATAGATCTGCTACCATTATTAGCCACGTACTTTTACAGAGGCATAACAGGCTCAGTAACATGTCCAACTTACTGCCCCCAAGTTCTGTCTGTGGTATTAACCAAAATTGAAGGCAAACAACAGCTGGAAAGCCTGGGAAAGAAGCCTTGACTTCAAGCCAAAGCTACATCCCTGACCACTCAGACTGACATTTTCCCTAAGGGGCTGCTTTCCCTGGCATTGATCAGGTCCCTGTTTCAAACTGAAGGAAGCACTTTGAAAGATACAGACTTCACAAGAGCCATAGATCTCAGGAGAAAAGTTACTGAGAATTCCAGAAGTTTCCCTAGGCACAATGGACAAAGAAGAACCATCTGTTAAGAGAGCAAGAAGGAGAGAAACACCTTCCAATTAAGGGTGGGCAGCATGAAAGTGCTTCAGGAGAACTTGCAGAGTGTTCTAAAGCCCCCCACAGAGCACAGTCCCAACAAGACCACTGGTGGGGGGGGGCGGTGGCTACGAAAAGTAAACCCAAGGGCTAGTGGCCTGGGATGGGTGGAGCGGGAGGTCACAGGTTGGTGTTTTGTTTGGGGGTTGGGTGGTGGGCTGTGTTTGTTCTCCTTGTTTTAAGTTTCTCCTGAAGTTTGTGTTTCGAGATGCCTATCTCTTGAGCAGTCAAGCAAAGGCACAAACACATTAGGGCAAAAACAAACATTTACATAGGCAGGCAAATCAGCTCTCCCAACTCCCCTCATTCACAGGACAGTATTCGTTTCAGGATTAAAACAAACTTGTTTTTTTGTTTTGTTGTTGTTGTTGTTTCTGAGAAAAGTGGATTCTTTCCAGAATTCCCATACCCGGGAGTGACCATCAGTGACAGGATTATTACTTCTCTTTCCACAAATGAAAACCCAAATCCAATGAGCAATGAGCATTTTTATAGTTTGCCGACTCAACGGGCTCCAGCAAATGAATCCCAACAATTAGCCTCTTCTTTTCCATTAAACAATGTCCTTGAATTCCAGGAAGCTGGTATGGAAGCCAATCATATATATAATTTTAAATTTTAATCTAGCTGGGATCTAGCCACTCATTACCCTAGGAGATTAATTATTCCTTCTTCTTTTAAACCCGTACAGCCAGTGTACATCTAAAATGACAGGAAGTTCAGGTTGAAAGGTGCCTGAGGAAACATCTCATCCAGGGTTTTTCAGACTGAATCATTAGGTCAGGAAGTCAATATAATAGGTTATAGCTGCAGTTTTAAAGGAAACAGACAACCTAGATAATTTCATATAGTAAGGATCAGTATTGTTTGACAAAACATTTTTGTTTCAATTGTACATGTGGTTCTGAGGATCTCAGTGCAAAATTATGGGCACTTCTTACTGTCAGTGCTGGTCTAAAATTTTGGAAAATGCTGACTGGCTCCATGGTTTTACAGACAGGCAAAGAGATCCCAGACGGGCAGGGACTTACCTAATGTTCTAGCATGTAGCAGAAGAGAAACCTAGTCCTTCTCCACGTCTTTCCTAGTACAGACTTCCTCCTGCAGGTTAGCTTCTAGAAACACCACATCAGGTCTTACTGAGGCAGGAAGTTAGGCTATGGCTAAGACTGGATAGGAAAGTAGGCAGAATCTATTAATCCCAGTACACATGAGCAAAACAATTCTCAAAGGATGGCAGATGGACTTCCCGCGAGAGCTCGATCAAGTTTCTGATAGGATGATCAGGATGTGACTCCCACCAGAAATATGAAAGAGTGGCTGTAGCCATTAAGCATGGGCTATGGGCTATTCACAATAGCCCACCTTACACTGATGTATCTTTTGCCTTTTTTGCTATTTCTACTTGGTCCAAACTCACTCCAGAGCTTGCTTTTTCCTAACTTTAATAAATGTGAAACTTTGCCACCACTTATGCTTCTTTCATTCAGTTCTTTGTTCAGGACAGAAAGAACCTAGAAATCACCTCTAGAAGGAGACTCCAGCACCCCAAAGCCTGGTGACACTACCTGCTTTTAGTTCCCTTCCAGCAAAAGACTCCCTGGAAAGATCAGTGAGTCTCTTTGTCGCTCCATAGCACTGAACACAGGGCAAGGCACCTGACAGGTGTTCAATGTCCACTTGATGACTCACTGAGCTGAGCAGAGATGAGCTCAAAAGAAAAAAAAAAAAAAAGAAGAAGGAAGGAAATACTGGAAAGAACGTCATGAAAGTGCCGCCATGTTGGTGAGCCGCTGATCATCACTGGCAATGATACACAAACAACAGTGATTCCCGTGGTGACCCGACACTAGCTTGTTGTATGTCCTGAAGGTACGAGGCTGAGCTCTGTGTACGCAGTGGCTTCAGTCCTCACGAATAGCCAGAGCTATTACGCCAAGGCTTGCAGAGGTTTAATAACAAACTTACTGAGCTAACCAAGCTTGAATCCCAAGCAATCAGACTTCAGGCTCCAAGCTCTTTACCACTCCACCCCATTCCTCCTCATGAGAAAATTCACAGAATGTCAGCTGTTGCAACCATGATTTGGCACTTAGTGAATTTGCTGAAAGACTCAATGAGTGGGTAAGGCAGAAAGGACCTACTCTGGCCTGCTAAAAGGCAGAAAGTTAAATCAGAGAACTGCTGGGGCAGAGCAGGCTAGTCTGGAAAAATGAGCTATCACACAAAAACACATTCCTCAGAGGGGGAGCAGATGTCCGGGACAACAATAATCAGAGATAATCCCATCTTTCCTTCCACCCTCCTACCGTCAGCCATTTATCCTGCCATCACTGACAGGCAGCAGCTACATCCTCTGTCCAGTGCCCTGGAGTATGTTTGTAACCCAGTGAAGAGGCTTCATAGGGCTGGTGCCTAAATAAATGCCTTTCCAAACTTCCTACTTTAAAAGAATGACCTTAATATGAGGTTGAGCTGTGGAAGAGGCAATCAACTCAGCTTTTCATCAGCTTGGACTCCTAGGGTTGTCAAAGACAAGAGTGTCAAGCTAAAACATACAGCAAAAATAAAGAAGAAAAAGGAAAGCCTGTCTCTGGGAGAGTCTTTTCTTTCTATTCTTCACTGTCAAGGAGGCAAAGTTGGTTTGGTTATTCTTGTTCACTCCCCTTGAGAAATTCTCAGTATGATTGGCAAGAAATCAGGAATAACAAGATAAAGTGGTGATGTAAATGCCAGTACAAACAGTAGATCCTTTGTGCTGACCTTGTCTAAGAAGTCTCAAAGTGGGAAGAATCGCTAGGATTTGGGCTTTAATGCAGAGTCCCTGCATGTAAAACTTACATTATCCTTCCTCTCGGAAATGCTTAATACTTTCTCTACAGGTATTTACAATCTGTCTCAACGCTGGGCTGACTTCTGGCAATTTTCTGCTTTTGTTCAAGTAACCACTTAAAGGCTCCAGCCTTTTGACTATTGAATTAAAACAAAAGATAAATCACCAAAGAAACATCGGTGGGTCTGAAACGCAGTCATCATTTCAGGAAAAAAAATCAGTATTCTTCACAAGTACAAAACAATGGCAATACATTGACAAGGTCTTAGGAAGCTGAGAAAACCAGTCCAGGCACAACTGTATTTGAAACCACTTGAATACTCCTCTCTTTAAAACTTCCAAAGCTCTGACATTCCGTTGTCCTGTCTCTGCCAGTTTAGAGTCTTTAATAAACACAACAGACACAATCCCTTCTTGTGTCTAACTTAATCACACCAACTGCAGTTTAGAATTAGATTATTGGTGCTCAACAAAAGAAAGAATAACAGTTTATTTGTATTCTTTAACATTCTAAAGGTCCCAGGATCCTTGCCTAGGAGCAGTCTTAAAATCTTATTTTATCTCGTGAATTTTATTTCTACACCAATATCTACATCTTTTTCACATGAAAGTACTTTTAAGCTATCATTGAGGCAAATGGACACTCTAGGAAAATGCACCATGTTTATCCATTTGTTTTCCATGCTGGGACGTCTCCCCCAGCATGCTGGTCCCTGGCCCCCATTAGAAGCCCAGCTCTGGATGAAGTCTCTATCCAATACTATGCTTTCAGCTGCAAACAGCAGCATATTCAATTAAAAGTTGCCTAACCAGTGAGGAAAATGTATCACTGCACGTAAAAAACTCCAGGAGTAGATCGTGCAAAGCTGCTTTAGTGCCTCAAAAAAAGTCATCAAGGACTCCAGCTCTGGGCAGCCTTCCATCCTGCTAGAAGATGGGTGCTGTGGTTTAGGTGTTCTATGGCTACTCCTTCTCATGACCCATGCTTGTCTGGGGAAGAAAATCTTTCCACAAAGCCCCTCAGCAAAGTGTCACTTAATCCACTGGCCAGAATTCAACCCAGGCATTGTCCTACTCCCAAGAGAGACTTGACGGCAGAACATCTGACATTTTCAGTTACTATAGTAGGAGGTTGTATTAATCTGCTATTTATTGCTGGGATCAAATACTCAACATACACAATTTAAAGGAAGATGGGTTTTATTCTCACAGTTTCAGAATTTTCAGTCCATAGCTTCTAGCTGGCTCCAAGGCAGAACCAACTCAAATGTGTCCAGGTGTGTATTGCTATACACACATAGAAATATGTTCCTACCATAGACAATTGAAGGACAATTGTTAAATGACATTTAACATCAGGGCTGGGAGTCAATAGGGGACAAGGGGGAGTGTGGCGAGCTGAAACTATTACCCCCTTCTAAAGAGAACAGTGGAGTAGCCATTTAGAAACACAGGAATGGAGACACAGTGTTGCCAGATAATCCTGCTCTATAGTAGCCAGAAATCAAGACGTTTTTCATTAAAAGACGTAAGTGTTGGCTCCATTTTTTTAAAAGATGAATGTTCAAGCCAAACACAATGTACACATATCTGCTCAAGACCTTGTCCTCCACATCCCCCATGAAAGCCTATCCCTCTCTCTGATGGACCTGCTAGCCCTTGTAAGGCCAGCTCTTCACATCATGGCTTTTCTTGACTACTGACCCTCCTAATGGCCTTGTTCTTCATCCTTGGATGACTTCAGTCCATATCATTTCTAGCCACCCAGGGATTTTTGAGACTTCAAAATCCTACTGACAGCACATCAGACCCTGTGACCCTGCAACCCTGGATCACAACCTCATTTCCCATCAGCATCTCTGGGCTGCTTCCCTGCTAAGCACCCAGCTGAGGTCCCTGGCTCTTAACACTAATCTTCCACGTCCCATGATGATGTCAGCCCTTTGTCACCAAGACATCTCTGGACTTGACCCCTCTGCCTTAGCCCTTGTACAGCTGCTGGCAACACAGAGAGCAGGCGCCACCTGTTCTCTGGACCCCTGTAATTATACACTGGGCTGCAAAACCAGCCCTAGTTCACGAGCCCTCCCCAACCCCTGTGTTCTCTGCTCCTAATCCTGGCTTGGGGACACTGTTGGACATCACCAGATCCCGGGCTAAATCTATGCCACCTCACTTCCACTAGGCCCTTGTGGCTCTTGCTACTACCAGCCCACAACTGTCCCTGTGTGAGTCCTTGGCCACCCAATTCTCCCGCGGTTAGCTAATAATGAGAATGATATGCAGAGGGTTCTCTACTGAGATTATATATGTGCTGGGCACTTTGCAGTATCTCATTTAATCAATTCTTTAAATTAGATTCTATGTCCCCATTTATGTATGTAGAAAGTGGCAATCATTCATCATCAGGATAAAATGAAGTATCTAAGACATGGAGTACACCTGTGTACTTGCTAGAAAGCCGCACTTTTACCCTCTAATTTGCTGAGCTGCTTTAGCCAGTGTCCTCCCCTGAATTCAGCCATTTCATGTTCATTCTCATTCTCACCCCCGCATTCTTTCTCCTTTCCTTTGTGTCTCTAACGCAGTAGTTCCTCCTTTCTGAGCTAACAGCCACACCATACCCATCATTGCCTCTGTTGTGTTCCCTGCCCACCTCTCACATTCTTTAACTTCTCTCTCCAACACTTCTCTGCATTCCCTTCCCCCTGATGCTTCCCTGCCACCGCCAGCCTGGAGCCCTGGGCTAGAAAACGCTTATCTTCTCTCTGCTGCCCCTTTCTGCTTGTCATCCTTTGTCGCGATCAACCTAGTAGTCCCTAAACTAATTCAAGGCAAAGTGTGAATGGGTGATATTCCTTCTAAAGACTGTATTTGTTTTATGAATTGAAGCCTTTGAAACTTTCCTACAGAAAGAACAAGTTTAGACGTTCAAGGACAAGAACAGAAATAGAAACGGTTTTTGCATCTCTCACGGTATGGAGAGAGGGGGTCCCCAGTGTGATCACATATAAGGGACTCACTCCAGCTTCTCAGGCCATGGATCCCGATCTCCAAAACAATCCACTTGATGTAGGAATTATAGATTCGGTTTTTCAGCATAGGAAACTAAGGTTCAAAAAGGTTTAAAAACTTGCCCAGACTCATGCAGTTAAATACTACAATAAACTGGGATTGAAACACAGCCCACCCCTGACTCTGTAGTCTCCGATATTTTTATAAAGCAACACAACTTCACTGAGAAGGCCAAGGTCTTACGATTGCAAGTGCCAATCTAGATCCACCAGGCAGAACCCTTCAACTTCTGAGTTCTACAAGTAACTCTCAGCCCCCTCCTTCCCCAGCTACCCTTCCAAGACAAAAGATGACCTTTTAAGAGTGTAGCTGGGGCTTGTCTCCCTGACTTGTCCAGGTGGTACCTGATTCTTTTATTACCTGATTCTGGCAAGATCCATGGGCAGGGGCCGAGAGATCATGGCCTTACAGGTTGTGCGAGCTGTGAAACCGTACCAAGTGTGTGCTCAGGGCTATTATTTGGACACATTTTTAATATGGTCTTAACTTCTTACAATTCTACCTGCCAAAGGACTGAGAAGTTATTTCAAGGTTCATTTAGCCCATATGCTGATGAAATTATCAGGAGCTATGATAGTCTTGGATCCTCTGAAGGGGCTTTTTTAAATGTCCATGTAAATTCTGCTGAGCCTGTTTCCACACACGCTAAGCAACATAAAAAGTCAAACGTTCTTAACCTCAGTACATGTGTTTTTATGCTAAAAGCAGAAGCACATCAGACAGAACATTAGAGCAATGTTCCTATTGCAACTCCTTGCAGATAACATCTTCAGATAACACTGAGGTAAGCAACACAAGACGCAATCACTGAAATAATTGTTGCTGGGAAGCCCAGAGTTATTAAAAACAAGAAAGAAAAGAGTCTCAATTGAACCAGCAAACTCTCAAGGCTGGTCCGCTTCAGGGACTTCAGCTCAGTCTTCCAGCCTTTGTGTGAAGCTCATTGTTAAACAGGGCAGCTACTCTCGCAAAGGCATCACTGTCGGAATTCCAGCTCCCTTTGAAAGGGTTATCAGCAGCTATTGTTTTGATGTTTCTCAATTTGCAGTGTTCAGAGGAGGAAACTGTCCTCTCCTTTATGGCACCAATTCATTAAAATATAACGGCCTCTTTCCCTGGGTTCCGGAATAATTTGCCATTTATGAAATGTCCTCTCTTCAAACTGTCTGCGAAAATCCCAAGTTACGCATTTGAAGTTCATGACCCCTTTTTCCTCTTTAAGTTCCCAGCTCTCTCTCCCGCAATTCGCCAAAAAGCCCTGTGAATTGCTCAAGCATCCAAGCTTCCCCCATCTTCCTCCTCCCAAGCATACGAGGGTCTAACTGTTAGAACAAATAATCCAAAACTGTCAGCTTGGCTCCTACCCCCACGCACACAGCCCAGCTCATCTCTATTCCCTTATTAAGGAAACAGTGAAGCAAACCTTCCAGGATACGCTGGTGCGGACAGCCATCTCCAACAATAAATTACTTCCTCACTTAGTGACTTTTATGGGTCAGGGAAACCATATGGCCCATGCAGCGGACTCCAGGTCAAATCCTGCAAACACGCTCGTCCATCTCACCCTGGTGGTCTTGAAAGACCGCGGGGTGCACAAGGCTAACATTTTTCATCCCCTCACTCTCCCATCCTCTCTCTAAGGCCAGGCCACCCTCCTTCCTCACCCTGTGGCCACTCCTTCTGGGCCTGTGGACTCCAGTGCTGGGTTTATCCTCTGGTCCTTCCTCTGCCAGTGTCACCAAAGCACAGCCTGGTGTGGGGAGTGTCCCCTTGGGATCTGTCACCCTGGCTGGTGTACTTCTCCACATCTTTACCTCACCATTTCTTCCTCCTGGTCATAGCAATCAAGTAACATATGTTGCCTCTTTCGCAAATTTACCAAATTAGGCCAGGACAGCTTGTCCTGGGTCTTCTTGCCCCCTGTTCCCATTACTGCTCGGTAGGGGCTCAGGGCCATGCCTGTGTGAAGCAGCATTCCCTACCCTGCAACTGTGCAGTGCTCAGAGTCGGCACTTCTCACCTGGGAGCAGGGGGCTCTGGTGGGGGCAGCTAAGGGCAGGGAGGATGGCAGAGAGCAGGCCATATAAAGTTTTAGGGCACACCAGCCATTTCCTACTGGAGTGTCAGGTGGGGACAAGAGAGCTGGAAACAATTTAGCTGGTAATTAATTTAAAACATCTTCGGGCCTCAATTCTCCATAGACTGGAATGTAAAATATATAAGTTTACACAAATTGATTTCTCATTTGCAGGAGGCCACTTTGGGCCTTTCCCCTCCTCCAACTTCTACCTTCAGAATAACTTTCCCTCCTCCTCCCAGACACACTGAAGCTATGAGTACTGCACTAGGTAGTGATTCTGGACACTATTTACAAAATAATTCCAGTTATTACTATTTCCTCTGAGATTGCTTTTCTCTCTTTTTTTTTTTTTTGCGGTACTGGGGATCGAACTCAGGACCCTGCGCTTGCTAGGCAACCACTTATTCCACTGAGCTATATCCCCAGCCCCTAAGATTGCTTTTCTCAAGCAATGTTATCATGGATGGTTAATAATAATAATTAACTCCCTGTTGTATTCCATCTCCAGGAAGGCATTACTATTCCACTGTACATGTTACAGATGAGTAAACCAAGAATCAGAGGAGTTCAATAATTTGACCAAAGTATTTAGGAAGTAAGTGGAAGAAACAGTAATAAACAGATTAAGCAGTTCTCTCTGACCACCGTCATTCTTGCCACTTTTGGGAGCAGCTCTGAACATCTTTTCTGTCTTTAGCTGAACTGTGTGGCTGCCTCAATGTCTTGAATTGATTCAAAACATTAATGGCAATTTCTGCCAAGGTGGTATGTCCTCATCGACTTTATTCACAAAATCTGGTACCCAGCAATTTCTGGCTCTTCCCCAAAGTCACAATGACCATGAAAGGAAGACATTTTGAATCAATTCACGACAAGGAAGATGCCAGGAATGTGCAGCCAAAGACGTTCACAAAAAGGGAACCTCTTCCAAAAGTGACAAGAACCATGTGAGAAGATGGTTTGAAGCAAGGTGAAGTGTTTTGAGGGAGATGTGTGGCAATGTGTCTTTTAATGATAATTTTTAAAATTTTTAAATATTCACCATGTTTTAAAATTATACTCCATACACACACACACACACACACACACACACACACATACACACACACACACACACATAATTGCAACAGTATGTATAGGCTGAGAATTCCCAATCCAAAAATCCAAAATCTGAAACACTTCCAAATGTGAAAACTTTTGACAGCCAACATGATACCACAAATGAAAAGTTCTGCGCCAATAGCCCCATCTGATGACCCTCTCTACAACATCAGTGGTCTAGGAGTGGGTTTCACTGGTCTGACCATTTGGCCTCTATCTTTATCCCCTCCCTAGGATTAGAGACGTCATGCCACACATCGATGCGTTGGCTAACTGTACTCAGCAGGCCCTAAACAATACCTTGATTGGTCTCTCTCCCTCTCTCCTAGATGAAGAAGTAAAATTAATGAGGCAAGCTGTCCTCCCAAATCAAATGGCATTAGACATCCTAGCTGCGGCACAAAGAGGTACTTGTGCAATTGTAAAAGCTGACTGTTGTGTGTACATTCCTGATCCTTCTGCTAATATTTTGATGGCTGTTCAAGATGTAAGTGACATGTTAATGTCATGTTAGATTCTGAAATTCTCTAGAATGTCTCCTTACCCTCTTTGTAGGAGGCTCTTACTGGCTCTTCCTGGTGGAAACACCTGTTAGTTGTAGTCATAATAATTCCTGTTGATATTATTTGACCCATACATACTTAACTGTTTCTTTGGCCTTGCCTCCTCCAGGCTTAAAGCTACACACCTACCCAAAGCAAGAACACCTGGCATCTACTGAGGGCCTTTAGATAGACCTTCTATCTAAGACTATCTCTGACCAGTGATCACAACTATGAGCCCCTCCATCCAGAAGTAGCAAGAACGGTCATCTGCCCTTGCCCCCTCATGGCAGTTAGGAATACCTCTGCAGACAGAGGAATAGTAGAGACAGCTATGTTAATTAGAAATATTATAGGCAGTCAGACAGCAGTAGGCCTTCAGGGGAGTCAACACAAAGGATGAGAACATAGCACAACTGTGGCTGGAGGCATGTCTAGTCAAGGTCAGCCCTCAAGATAAACACAGAATGACCTTGCCTAGGCCTATGTGCCTCCCCCAGGGATAAGCAGTATACCTGGTAAGTCACCTGCTGGATGACCAGAACCTCCTAATTCACTCCTTCCAGAAGAGGTCTATATTCTTTCCATGTACACTTGCTGCGTGGCCTGCTTCCCCATAGGATCATTTTTTTTTGTTGAGATAAGATCTCTCTATGCAGTTCAGGCTAACCTCAAACTTGCAGTGATCCTCCTATCTCAGCCTTCCGAGTGCTGGGATTACAGGCATGCACCACCATGCCCGATTCCCTAAGAAGCTACACTTGTAATCTTATTGATTGAGTATAGTTTTGACCCATGTTGTACCCACCTCGCCATTTTGTATCTTTGCTCTATAAAACTTCCTTTGAGAAGCGTGCTCTTCGGCAACCCACTTTCAGGTCCCCTCCTATCTCTCAGGATCTATCTCTCAATAAATTTTTCCTACTGTTAACCTTCATTGTTCCTTAGAGTTCATTCTTCAATTCTGGAGAACACAAACTTGGTATATCTGACATCGAGCAGGTGAGAGTTTTATTTATTTCCCCTATATCACCACTATTACACTCATTTTATAGATGGTAAAACTGAAGCAGAGAGTCACTTTTCATGAGGATAGAAATCACAACCATCTTGTTCACTGTTTCAAGGCAGCATTGTGCTGGCATATAGTAATAGTTCAGTGAACTAAAGTATTTGAATATTCTAGTCACATAATATTTAATATTAATAAGGCCAATGTGGGGTAAGTGCTCCATATCAACTGTCTTGTTTATAATTTTAGTCCTAGTATCTAACACAGTTTTAAGACATTGGATATATTCACACAATACTTAATTCACTATTAATATACTTAATGCACGGCATTCACTTGTTCAGTATTAGGTCCACACACTGTGTGATACATTAATCAGGATTCTTTCAGTTAGAAATGCAGAAAGCTTAAAGTAGCTTACAATACACAAAACTACAGATGAAGGAAGAATAAACAGAAGAAACTGGCACATGTAACTAAAAAGTTGAGAGGTGAATTTGAGGCAAGACTGTATCTAGGGGCTCAACAAATAGCATCAAGACTATTATTTAATTACATCTAGGATTTATTAGTTCAGTTTTCCTCTCATAAGCTCTTTCACACAGTGGCAAGGTGCTGTAAGTGACATCATTCTTATAGTCAATGTAGAGAATAAAGAATATCTTGTTCTATTTAGCGCTAGCACAAGCCCCAGGAAGAATTCAGATTATGCCATCTGAAGTCACATGTTCATCCCTGAATTATCACAGAGGCGGGAATAGCAGGTGCTCTGATTATATGGAGCTAGTTATATGCCCTTCTCAGACAGAGAGAGACAGAGAGAGAGAGAGAGATTTGTCACATTGCTTCCCAAACTACAAAAAAGGTTTCCTCTAAAAAATTAAAAGTAAAAGCCAGGGATTTAGCTCAGTGGCACAAGTGCCTGCCTGCCAAGTGCAAAGTCCTAAGTTCGATTCCCGGTACAAAAAAAAAATTTAATAGAAAAGGAATATTTGATTAATACAGGAGATGGGCATGGAAATCCATGCTGGTCAAAAGCTCAGGCGTCCACAGTCCACTGGCAAAGAAAAGGTCCAGCTCTCCCCTACGTGTTCCACGTCAGTCCCAGGGATGAGACTCCAGAGTCTGCAGATTCCTTCCCACTAGTCTCTCCTTCAGCCTGCTTCTGGGGCTGGCCTGGAATGCAGCCCTGAGGAATAACATACCTCCCCAATCACCCTTCCTAGTCACCTTCCTGTGGTCAGGCTCAGCTCTAGGTACTCCCTACTGGGGTTCTTCCCTGGGTATGTGATGCTGGCAGGTAATGCGATTGTGCAGAAGAGAGGAGGGGACCATCTTTCCAGCCTGACACCGTGTTCTCCAACCTCCAACTCAGGAGCTCATCTGTCCCACTCACATTTGCTTCCATTTCCCCAATTCTCTCTTTGGATGCATGTGATTGTCTACTCTGATGCCATTTTTCAGCCTTTTTAATGGAACTTCCCCCGCTACACACTTAGTGTAAATTTAAGTATGTTAGTGCATCAATCATGGTCCTGCAATGGGCTGAGACATGGCCGCAATTCTCACTCATCATCACAAAATCAGTAATGCATACAGAGAAGGCAGGTCCATTTATGAGAGGCTATGATCTGTAACAGACTAAATGACACATTTCCAAGGGCTCCTGCAGGGTAGCTCGGGAGGGGAGCAGAGCCACTAAAGCCCAGGTTGGCACTAGGTCCTATTCCCTATGTGTGGATTCTAACAACCACAATAACACTTGGTACCTCAATTGAATAACTTTTAAAAGGGACAAGGCAGGGCGTAACTTTACATGCAGTGATTCAAGAACCCTCTAAATATCTTCTAAATCTCTGATAAAGAACCTGATAAGTTGCTTATCAAGGTTTACAATGGAAGCCTAAAGAGCTCAAAAGGATGGCACAAAAAAGCCTATAGAAGGGATACAAGCTGGTGGCCTTCTGGTTGATAATGACTCATAAATATGTTTTGTTGGGTTCTAGTGATGGAGAAATTTTATCCTGGGTTTTTTGTTTTTGTTTTTGTTTTTGTTTTTGATACAGGGCTCACTACATAGTCCAAGCTGACCTGTAACCCACTATCCTCCTGTCTCAGCCTCCCAAATGCTGGAAGGTGGGCACCAGGACACCAGTCTTGGCTTCTGCTTATCTTAAAATACAAAAGATCTGACAGACTAGAACCACAAGCCAGTACAGCAGCAATCAGTAGAGGCTGAAGCTAAAGCCACTCTCTTCGGGCAGCGGTGGAATGACTGGTTCTCCACAGTACCCCCTACACCCACTTGCTTTCCTATCGGATTTCTCACTCACCCCCTTGGGCATTTGCACTGGCGGGTCTTCCGTTTCACAGAGGAGTCGAGAGGCCCAGAGGGTTGGAATGACTTGCCCCATTCAGACAAAAATTCTATTGGTTTTAGTTTTTTCACAATATGTTGGCTTTTCATCTTTTAAAACAAACTCCCATACAATAACGTTGTCTTTGGAGGGAGTGGAGATACATTCCTATGAATTGTGAAATATGCCATTCAGGTAATCACCACCATCAGACACAAAATGCTTCCATCATTCACAAATTTCTCTTGGTGGGGCCTGGTAGTGCACACCTGTAATCCCAGCATTTAAGAGGCTGAGGCCAGAGGATTGCCTTAGGTTCAAGGCTAGCCTGGGCTACAAAGTGATTCAAGGTCAGCCTGAACTACATGAGACCCTGTCTCAAAAAAGACCAAAAAACCCCAAATATTTCTTGAGTTACCTCTTCCCTCCTGCCATCCCTAACTTCTGGCAACCACTGATCATAATCAGTTTGTCTCACAACACTTTCATACAAGTGAAGTCACATAGTATGTATCCTTTGAAGATGGGTCTCTTGCACTCAGCATAATACCTTGATATTCATTTGAGTCGCATTTCATGCATTCATTCATTCAAGTCAGATTGAGAGTATCGAGGCATTCTAGTTTATTACCAAGTGTGATTCATCTGCACAGAAGTACTACAGTTGTTTACAGCCTAAAGTTCTCAATTTGAAGTTCAGATGGATTTTTCTGAGCAGTGGGCAGTGGATGTTAGAGCTGGCTCAAACCGACTCACGAGAGTCAACTGTGAACTTGTCAAAAATTGTGCTGGAGGGCTGGGGATATAGCTCAGCAGCATAAGCCTGGCAATTGCAAGGTGCTGAGTTTGATTCCCAGTACCAAAAAAAAAGGAAATTGGCTAGTTATTAAACACAACCATTAAAAGTTAAATTAAAATATGGTAAGTACTCAAAAGTCATCATTTTCTGATTGTTGCTACACTTTACAGTTATCTGAGCTTGTGAGATTATTTCATTGCATATGTGTGGTGGGAATAATGTATTACAACATACAAGCATACATTTGTTTCCAATTTCATGTTCAGTGATTTAATTTCAGGGTCATTAAGTCCATCATGATAGAACTTACGTGCACTGAAGAAATATACAAATGCTACAAGGATCCTTCTCTTCCTTCCTTTCTTCCTTCCTTCCTTCCTTCCCTCCTTCCTTCCTTCCAACCGTCTTAACATTTTCTTGCACACCACAAGGTGAGGGAAGTTAGCGAGACCCTAGATTTCTCCGCAGAGGAGTCCCCATTTTTTACCCTCCTCCAGCCCCTTACCCTAGCACAGTTTATGGATTCATGTCAGGTCAAAATGTCCTCGTCTTGAGATGTGTCTTACTTCACCTTCTGCTGCTATAACAGAACGTCTGAGACTGGGTGGTTTATAAAGAACAGGGATTTGTTTGACCCATGTTTCTGAGGCTGCAAAGCCCAAAACCACAGTGGCGGCATCTCACCAGGGTCTATGTGCTATGTCGACCCATGGTAGAAAGCAGAAGAAAGAGTAAAAGAAGCACAAAGAGGACCATGCTCACTTTCATAACTAACCCACTCCTGCAATAGTGAGGTTAATTCACTTATGGGGAAGAGCCTTGGTGCTGCACTGGGGATGAAGTTTCCAGTGCACAAACTTGGATGATACATCCAAAACATAACACATGGAAAGTGGGGCACCAGACAAGGTAAAAACCTAATGTAACAACCGGGCCTAAAAGCTCCCAAAGCAGTACAGTGCAGTGGGAAGTGCCAGTGCTGTTGCAACCGGAGTGTCTCCTCACCTTCTCCACAGAGTCTCTCCTCACAGGGACATAGAAGATGATTCTTTTTTCTGCCTCTCCATCTTTTCTCAGAGCATGAACCCCACCTGGGAAGCCCTCCTAGCCAACCCCTCCCCTTGTCCTCCTCCTTCCCTGCACTGAGTCTGCTCAGTTAAAGGAAGGAACAAGGTGGTCACAAGGTTTCACAAGGTGGTCAGCAGAGCCCCAAGTTAAAGATACATTTCTAGAGGTCACCAGGGAGGCAGAGGGATTGAGGGGAGTGAGTAGGGCCTCTGGACTCCGTACCTCTTACCTCAGCTGAAGCCACTGCACCTGTACACTTCAATTTTATGTTTTATAGATGAAGAAATGAGGTGGGATTTTCTCTGAAAGAGGATTTTTGCTGCTAAAATAAAATCTCTGAACACCAGTGATTGATCCTGAAGAGTGCTCATCCAGACCATAACACAGACCTCTTAACTGGTCTCCCACCTCCCACTCCTGCCTTCCTCTCCCACACTGTCCCCCTTCCCTACCACTACCTCCCCCCGCTCCCCCTACAGGAGATAGGGTGTGGCAAAGCGGGCAGGGGAAATGAAGAGGGCTTGCCAGTCACAAGACCTCAGGGCAACACAGGGATCCCCTTGTGGAACTTCTCAGGAGCTCCCACGAGGTGCGCATGGCACAAAACGAGCAGCTGTCATGGAGTCACTAACGCTCAAGTTTGCACCATAGCCCCTGCCAGGTTTCTCGGGGGAAGTATGTACTTTTACTTTTGCATTTACATACCTTTTTTTGTTCAGTCCAAATTAGCTCTGCAGAGCTGGTTTCTTCCATACCCATTTACCCCACACTTTTCTAGTAAACCTTTTGGAGCCATTATTGGTCTGGCTCATCAGATTCTTTGTTCAAGGCAAGAAGAACCTGGAATACTTTTGATTGGTGAATGATTGCTAAAGGAACTACGCAATAACACCTTCCCTCAGTAACCATGCGGTTTAAACGAAAATCGTATCTCTTTTCTTCCTCAAGACTCTCTGACAACTTTCCGTAATTATCAGAGTAAAATCTGAAGTCTTTAAGATATCCCATAAGGTTCTACAAGGTCTGGACCCAGCCCCTCTCTGATGTCATCTTCTCTTACCCTCCACATGTATCATACATCTTTCTAGAATGTTCTTCCTCTGAGTTTACTTGATTTACTCACTCAGAGATGTAGCCAAATGTCACTGTCAAATCCTTCCAAATCCTCCTGTCAAAACTACTACCTATCTTTTAATCCAATCTTTTGTGGATGGGCAATTGGGTTGCTTCCACATTTTAGCTATTACAAATTGTGCTGCTATAAACATGGGTGCACATATGTCAGAGTGATATGATGTTTTCAGATCTTCTGGGAAAATACTAAATGTTGGGTCTTTTTTTTTTTTTTGGCGGTACTGGGGATCGAACTCAGGACCCTGTGCTTGCTAGGCA
>PVLD010017314.1:0-42299 GCA_004027595.1 Dinomys branickii | reverse complement strand
TTTTGGCAATTTGTACCTTTCTAGGAATGTGTCCATTTCTTCTGTATTTTCTATCCTATGGGAATACAGATTTTCAAAGTAGGTATTAATGATCTTTTGTATTTCTTTTGGATCTGTAGTGACTTCCTCTTTTTCATTCCTTATTGCATGAATTTGAGATCTTTCCCTTCTTTTTTTGATAAGGTTGGCTAGGGGCTTACCAATTTTATTTACTCTTTCGAAGAACCAACTCTTTGATTCACTAATTTTTTGTAGAGTTTTCTTCATCTCAGTTGCGTTAATTTCTGCCCTGAATTTTATAATCTCCTCCCTTCTTTGGGCTCTTGGTTTGGCTTGTTGCTCTTTTTCTAAGAGTTTGAGGTGTATCGTCAGGTTATTTATTTGCTCTCTTTCTATTTTCTTTGTATATGAGTTCATTGCTATAAATTTCCCTCTGAGGACTGCTTTCATTGCATCCCACTGATTCTGGTATGTTGTATTTGCATTTTCATTTATTTGTAGGTAACTTTTAATTTCTTCTTTAACTTCTTGTGTGACCCATTGGTTATTCAGGAGGTTTTTGTCTAATTTCCACGTGTTTATGTGGTTTTTGGAGTTCTCTTTGTCATTAATTTCCAATTTTATTGCACTGTGGTCCGATAATATGCATGGGATAATTTCAATTCTTTTGCATTTAGGTAGATATGCTCTATGGGCTAGAATGTGGTCTATTTTGGAGAAAGATCCATGTGCAGCCGAGAAAAATGTGTATTCTGATGCTGTGGGGTGGAACACTCTGTATACATTGTTCTTTTTTATTATCAGTATTCTCTTTAAAAGAAAAAGAAAAAATATATACATATATAATAAAAGAAGTCATTTATATCTATCTATAGATATAGATAGATATAGATTATTTGTAGATATAGAAATAGATGTAGATTGGTTCTTTTCTTTTATGATACTGGGGATTGAACCAAGTGGCTCACATGTTTAGGCAAGTGCTCTTCCACAGAGCTACATTTCCATGCAGCCCAAACTACTACATTGTTAAGTACCTCTCTATAAATGATGTTATTCCTTCTTAGGAAGATATACTAGTAAGCTAACCCAAAAGGAAATGACTATATAATCCCAAGGTATGAAAGTCTGTTGTCTTATTTACTTTTCTTATTACTGAGATAAAAATACCAGACACCAAAAGTTAAAGGAGGAAAGTTTCAGTTAGCTCAGTCTGTAGAGGTTTTGATATGTAATGGGCTGGCTCCAAGGCAGGGCGCCACATGGCAGAGGGGAAATAGTTCATGGTGGTGGAAGACTGCAAAAGCAACAAGAGGGAAATGGGGCTTTTCATGGTGCCCAGAGGTAACAAAGCAACAAGAGAGGGAAAGGAGGTAAATCTCTTTCTCTCCCTTACATTGTACACTACCTGCCCTAGGGCAAGCAGAGCTCTCACACCCTTAATCTCAGCCTTGGACCATGAATCAATCGCACATTCTAGATTCAGCCACCTCCAAAGAAATTCTATGACAGCATGAGGCTTTGGGAGGACATCTAGACACAAACTAACAACTGTTAAATAGCTGATTTGTGGTGGACTGGCGTAGAAGTCAACATGAAAGAGTCACTAAAAATTAAACTATTTCTCTAGCTTCTTCATGCTGAGAGTAGAAACTACCACCCTCACCCCTGGGGCCAAGATTTCAACAGAAGCCGAGTTCAACATTTTCTGGTTAAATCTGCATATGCATATGTTATGGTTGATACATTGTGTCAACTTCGGGAATCTAGAGGTTTAGCTGAGTAACTCAGGAGGAAGCTGGGGTGCTTACTTTGTAAACATCCTGAGCCTGTGGAAGAGGAGGGGGTGGAGATTGTGTGAGTGCTACACGCCCCCTGGGTGGGGGTAGCCTGTTTACAATGTAAGGGAAGGAAAGAGGCTGCTTGCAGTGGTTCCTCCCTTTTGCTGGTTGTTTTTGCTGTGTGCTGCCGCCATGAACAGTTTGCCCTCTGCCATGTGCCACTCTGCCTCAGAACCACCCAAGTATGGACTGAAACCTGCATGAACTGTAAGCTAAATAAACCTTTCCTTCCTTCGTTTTTGGCGTTGGGTATTTTGCCTCAGCAACGAGAAAAAAGTAACCAAGACAGCATATCTCCTGGCTTTTGTACTACCACTTCTATGAATTAGAGTAATTCTATGTGCTTTGTGGGGACAGACTAGTTGTCCTCTCAACTTGGGCAAATTGTAAACAATGTCTTTCTTCCATTTATGGACTTTCTCAAAGTCTTAATGGTAGGCAGGCTAATTCATCCAGATAGTTGGGGCCCAGACTCAGGCCTTGATCAGGCCCTGCAGTACCTTCTAAATTTTCCTTTAAAGGGTAGGATTCAATCATATATTATTTTTCAGTTACATTTTTTGATTCTTAATTCAGAATGAAACAAGGTCTAGCATATTTTTATAAAAATCAGATATATAGCTGTGAAATAAAGATCCGTCCTTTGTCCATGAAGACTAAAATTATACCTCATGAGATTTTTTTCCTCCCAGGATTGAGATAAAATTGACAGGTATAACTGTAGGAATTTAATTTGTCAGTGTGACAATTTGATATAGGTATATACTGTGAAGAGATTACCACCATCAACTTCATTAACACATTCCTACCTCACGCTTCACCATGTTTCATTGTTCTCTTACTTTTATATTTTATTGAGAACCTTTAAGATCTACTCTCTTAGCAAATTTCAAGTATACATATAATATTTGAGCTATATTTTCCATGATGCATATTAGATATTCAGAAGTTATTCATATTATAATGGAAAGTTTGCACCCTATGATCAAAACTTTTTCATTTCCCATCCTCTTCCCTGTCAACCACCTTCTGTGAGTTTGACTTTTTAGATTGCATAATGATAAAAGAAAAGTTCTGAGATGTCTTAAATTTAACGATAAGGGCTGAAGAAGGAAAGCAAGATAGATAGGTGAGGTTAATTAGTTAACACCTATAAACAAAAACCAACTTACAATCTTGATTGTGTGTTAAAATCTTAACTCAAATTCCCTAAGTGCCACCAGTCCCCTTACAACCCCCGAGCAAGGCAGAAGCCGCAGTTACGTTCCCCTCTGGACTGGCCTTCTGTCCCAAAACTTTCCTGTTATTCTGCTTGTTGTTTCTGTAGTTTCCATGTCAACAATTTCATTCTTTCTTTTTCCAAAAGTTCATATACATATCCTCTTTGTTCTGGGTCCTGTGAAGATTTTTCCAACTTCCTGTCTAGCTTTGGTAGTGGGAATTGAAGAAACTTAACCGAGAAGTTGGTCTTTTTCTGGCAAGTATATCTATAAATGCTCCATAAACTCTTTTATTTCAGGTATGCTTTGGTGTCAAGAGTTTTGGTTTAGCAATTATATGTGAGGTTATAAAATCTTTATTGTTCTCTAACTTATTTCACTTAGTATAATGCCTTCAAAGCTCATCCATATTTTCACAAATGGCAGGATTTTCTTTTATTGAGCTTAATAATATTCTGTGGTGTATCTTATGTTTAGTATCTAGACTGTTCCCCCGGAAATATCATGGGCTTTGAGGGCCATAGGGATTAATCCACTGATGAGTTCCTAGTTGAATATGCTATTGGGAGATGTGACCTGGTCAAAAGAGGTGATCTCGGGGCTCATAACCTGGAAGGTTGTGTTCTCCTCGTGGAAAACTTCTCTTTCTCTCTGCTTCTTGGTTACCGTCACCTGAGCAATTTTCGCCTCCACTATGCTCAACTACCCTGCCATTTCTGCCTTGGAGCCAAGGAAGCACGGACTTGAAAACCCAAAACCGTGAGCCAAATTTAACTTAACTTCTCCTTTAAGTTGTGAATGTCAGGTATTTTTGTCCTATCAATGAGAAAGCTGACTAATATAGTGAGTGTATATGTATATGTATATGTATATGTATATGTATATGTATATGTACACACACACACACTACCATCCATCCATCCATGAGTTTTTACTGCCACAAGTCATGCTTTTCCCCTTGTACATCATATTTTCCAATGGTCTCTATTCTTAGAAGATGTACAGTCCTTTGGATGGTATGGTGGGGCAGTTTCCCATCCCGTGGACCCAAACTCAAATACATGAGTTCCTCCAGTGAAGTCTGGGGTTCCAACTTAGCAAGGCATTCCTTTGGTGATGAGCTCTGCATAAAAAATGATTAATTATTTATATTAGAAATTTTCAGGATTCTAAAGCATTAGAGCTGGAAAGATCTTGCTGTAAGGACTGCTTTGTAAGTCAGAAGAGTAGCAAGCATGAAGTGACCGGGCCAAGTCTTGTAACTCATGACAGACAACACTGGAATCCGTTTCCCCTCATGCTCATTCCAGTGGTATATTCTTCAACACTCAGAATTATAACAAATAAGATTTTCCAAAAAATTATTCTTTCATTCAGAAAGGGTATTATGAGACAAAACTCAGCACAGTTTAGGAGTTCTGTTTCTCTTCTTTTGATGGGATTAAAGGCAGGTGGATGGGGCAAGCACAAGGCAAGTAGGTAAAGTAGGACCCAGCACAATAAGAATGGAGGAAATTGTGGCAAATCTGAGGCCTTCTGCAATCTGGAAGAAGCACATTTTTTTGTGTCTTTTTGAGACAGGGTCTTGCTATGCAGTTCAGGCTGGCCTTGAGCTCACTTTGGAGCCCACACTGGTCTCAAACTCACAACAATCCTCCTGCCTCTGCCTCCTGAGTGCTGAGATTACAGGCGGGCACCACGATGCCCAGCTCAAGAACCACATTTAAAGAACAGAGGGAAGTACCATCCATATACGATGTTTTGCCAAGTTTTCTAAAACACAGTATCTATTTTTCCTAGTCATCACTTTCTCCACTGATTTAGATGTAATCTTACATTTACACTTCATAGTCCTGATCAATTATTTGTTCCTGGATTATACCCAATATCTGCTTGACTTTGCAGGGTTCCCATTATTTATTTGTTCAGTTACTGTGATCTGGAAAATATAATGATTCCTACAGGACAGAGTTTTGCTATCTATAACTCAAATTGAACTGCATGTTGCCTTTTAAACACTACTAAAATAGGATACATTAGCAGCTTTGGATATCGAGTTTTTAGAGATTTTGATTTAATTTCTCTTTACACCTGAGTCTTTCCATAAACCAGTCACATCATTTTGAACTAATCTAAGTTTTACTCCTTAGAGATAATATTGTCATTTATTTGCACAGAGTACAAAATTTTTTAAAATCTGTAAACTACTCACCATAATTTTTAAAATCTTTAAACTACTCTGAGCCCCATCACTGAGCAGCAGAGAGCAGACCTAGGAGGCCATATGTGACAGGAACGAGTTGTGGACTTTTGATTTCTCAGACACCTGCCGTAGTTCAGGAATCTGGCAAGCTCTGCACGGGAACTTTCTCAAAGTGGGTTCTGTTCACAAGCAAGCCCTGACCTGTCAACCAGTAAGATCACTTACCTTAGAGAGACATTTGGAATTTGAAAGTCTTAAAAATATTATAATGGGTTGGAGTCTGAAACAGGGCTTTACAGTTTTCACAGAGTGCACTTGAATATGAGTTGTTATCATTGGTTAAGTGTCAAATGTATCCAGCTCATAATTTCCAGCATCTTATTGTTCCAGATAAAAGTCATAAATGTAATACCAACTGGGGGATAAAAGCTGATGGATGAATAGTAGAACAGCTAATTGTTTTTCTGGCAAAGAGAATTTTCATAACTTTCATACAATACTTTGTGTTTATTTTTTGGTGGGGTTGTCTTTTTGAGACAGGATCTCACTATGCACTTCAGGCTGGCCTTGAGCTCAATTTGTAGCTCAGGCTGGTCTCGAACTCACCATGATCCTCCTGCCTCAGCCTCCCAAATGCTGGGATTATTGGCATGTGCCACCACACCTGGCTGGTTTGGTTTTGGATTTTTGAGACGAGGTCTTGTTATATAGCTCATACTGGCCTTGAACTCACTATGTAGCTCAGGCTAGCCTTGAACTCACGACAATCTATCTGACTCAACCTCCTAAATGCTGGTATCACAGGTGTGTGCCACCATACCCAGCCTTATTATTTTTATTATTTTTATTATTTGTAATCTTGAGGCAGGGTGTCGCTAAATTGACCAGGCCAGGCTTGAACTTACAGTCTTTCTGCCTTAACCTCCCAAAATGCTGGCATCACAAGCATGTGGCACTATGCCCAGTCGATGTGTTGCTTTTACCTTGATTTAATGTGTTAAGAACAAATTTAGATGTGAGTACTATATTATAACTAATGGGCAGCACAGTCCATTCTCCGGCTCTCTGACCAGTGCCACTGTCTCAACAAGGCTGCTTTGACCACGTTATTTAAAACTGTAGCAATGCCCCAGCTTCCATACTTGATTGTTCTTTTGCACAGCGCATATCACCTCCTAATTGATGAATTTATTTATTACTTTTGTCATTTATTAGCTTTCTCTTTTTTTATTTTTAAGACAAAAGAAACCAGAATAACACAAAAACTATACAGAAAATACCAAATTATAGAGAAGATAATAGGGAATTGGTATTGGATGCTGTATAACGTAATGTTATCTTCGCATTTGTTAAAAGAAAAACAATAAAGGAAATACCGATTTACAGTGGAGATAGTAGGGAATCATCACTGGATATTGTCTTACATAGTGTTATCTTTGCATTTGTTAACACAAAAACAATAAAGGAAATACCAAATTATGGAGAAAATAGTAGGGAGTTAAGACTGGATGCTGTATTACAGAATGTTATCTTTGTCTTTGTTACTCAGTTGCATAGATGATGGCCCGTTCAGTTACTCATTTTCCTCCACTTCATCTCTGTTATTCTACCACCCTATCAGTGGTCTTCCCACTGGTAATAACTGTGCTTTTTTGGTTTATTTACTCCCTCATGCTCTCACTTTGGGAAGAGACTGTGTAGTGCATTAAAAATAAATATACTATAAAGACTTCAGTTAGTTTCTGTGTTAAGACTAAGAATTAAACATATTCTTTAAAACTACATCCATACATAAAGTAAGATACACATGCCTGGAGGTGTCAAGAATATGCTAGGAGCCCGCACGAACAGATGGACAGATGGAACTATATCCAAGGGCTCCAGAGGGAAAGCTGACCCAGTGTATAAGCCTGGATCCTTAAAAGGTACAGAAAGCATGGCATGAGCTCGCTCTGGAACCAGGAATACAAGGAGAGAAGTAAAATATGAAGCAGAGGGTGAGAGCTTGTTCACAGGTTGGTAGACATCCAGATTACCTTCCCTACTCCGTGCCCTTTGGGTGATTCCCTCACTCCACCTCCACAGAAGTTTGAAGCTCTCTTCTCTAGAGGAGGTTAACCCAAAAATACCTGGGGTGTAGTTCAGTGGAAGAGTGTGTGCACTACATGCCCAAAACCCTACATTTGACCCAAAGGAAGAAAGAAGGAACGGAGAGAAGGTGAGAAGGAGAGAGGAAGGAAGAAAGGGCTGGGCATGGTAGTACATGCCTGCAATCCCAGCGCTCTGGGAGGCTGAGGCAGAAAGACTGCAGGTCCAAGCCCAGCCTAGCCAACCTAGAGACTTAGCAAGACCCTGTCTCTAAATGATTTTTTAAAAGTATGGAAAGAGCTGAGGATATGGCTCAGTGTGAAGGTCGAGAGTTTAATCGCTTTGCCATGAAAAAAGGAAGGGCAGAAAGGAAAGAAAATATACCTTGAAAGTAAAGGGAGCCGCGTCCTGTGGAAATAGCAAGGAGCATAAATGAGCACACAGCACTAGAAGGTGAGCGCTCCATCCTTTCCCCCTGGTGGCTGCTAGGAGCTTAACTTTGAGACATGAGATTTGAAGCGTGTTTTGTATGGAATTTAACAGGAAAACCTCAGAATTGTTCATTCAAGTCACCCATTAATAAAGTCAAAATCAATAGCTCACTGCTGTCCAGCTAAAGTTTACAATGAGCTTTTTAGTTCCCTCTTAATCAATAGCAGTGAGCAAAAAATTACCAAATTCATGAGAAAAAATGATTAAAGAACAGAGGTGAAAATAAGCAGGAGAAAGTAGTTGTATAAAAGATTATGCAAAGAAAAATCTCACTTGATATGTGATGAATATCATCAGAAATGAAAGACATTGCATCCATGAGACAAAAACTCGAGTATAAAGAGAAATATCCAAAGAACAACAAAAAGCACTTTAAAAGATGCACATTAAAACAGACACGTGAACATGTACACACACATATGTAAGTGGGAGGATAAGATTGAAGCAGAATTAAAAGAAAAATCAAGAAGGAGGAGGTGATATGAGGACATTGAGTGTCTGGGAATTAATTTTAGGATAAATGTACTGTACATACATCTGTGCTACACACATTTGTTCTCCCTCCCAAGAGGCAGCTATTAAGGGAGTGAGTTGCTCAGGGAGCTGTCTCAGCGTCAGGCCTTTAGCTCCACGGAAGGTGTTGTTCTTGTCATGGGGGAAAGGTGCCCAATACCTCCCTTAGTTCTTAAGTGGGTTCTTTGGCTGGATCTAGGAACTTGATTGATCAAGAGCTGATAATATTATGAGCAGCTAAATTAAATAAAAAGTGATAGGTAGTCAAACAGGGATGTTTCTCTAGAGAGTAAAAGGTGAGAATATACCAACACTGTGGCTGGAGGTGACTTGCTGAAGGCCAGGCCTTGAGATCAAGATACAATGACCCGACCTGCATGCTTCCTTAAGAGATAAACAATAATTCAAAATTATACTTAACATGACTTTGCCCAAAAAGTCCAGGCAGGCATAAGTTGTCCAGGTGATAACCAGGGCATCAGGCCCACCCCTTCCTGAAAATACACTTATTCTTTTCATGAAATGTCCAGTGCAATAAAACAAGATTGCAAAAATGATAAATCTAGGGTTTATTGTCTTTGTTAATAAAACTGAAACTGCAGTGCACACTGAAGATATGCTGAATTAATAATAAAAGGAGAAGAAAGGGGTAAGAGGGAAGGAAGGGTCCGGGAAGATCCTGGTGATGTGGGCATCTCCACTGCATCTGCAAAGGGTGAGTCCCACCCTGATTCTCCTGTGGAATCCTTGCTGAGCTTCTGCTTGGAACAGAGCATGGAAGAAGAGAATCTCTGTGAAGAAAAGCAGGGTTGAGGTGTGGTTTTTACCTCTGTCAAAAAACAAGATCACCACCAGACTCTAAGGAGAGCTGTGTGGACAATGCTGGAAGTCTAGGTTTTGTGAGGTGGAATAAAGAAACAATACGGACCGGTTAACCTCACATTACCTTAATCTATTTCTTTGTAAGGATCAAAGCAGAGCGAGCATCCTCCTTAAGATAGTGGAGTTAGAGGAGACTTTCCTGCTTTCATTTAAAAAAAAAGTTTGCCTTGTTTGGGAATCTCTGTGTGCTTCCAACGTTTCAATTTGATGACTTTGCACTTAGTATTTGGTCTGGTTTGTGCCCAGGCAGGAACTCTCCCACAAGCACTCTGTGCTTGTTTAGAAACATAGAATGAACAGTCCAAGAGGAGGCTGTGCTCCCCAGAGCAGCATGGGAAAGACTACCAGCACCATGGATCTCTTGTCTGAATTATCCAAGGCCATATAGGATTTATGTGAAGGTTAAAGATGATAAAATAGTTTTTTAAAACCTCACATTGTCTTTTTTATATAGGAGATATGAAGAAGGAGAATAATAAACATTTTTTTAAAGTTAGTAATCCCAGTACTCTAGGAGGATGAAACAGAAGGATCACAACATCAAGCCAAGCCTGGCCAATTTAATGACTTGGTGAAAACCTGTCCTAAATTTAAAAATGTAGAAGGGCCCTGATGTTGGTCAGTGTGAAGACCTTGGGTTCAATCCCCAGTAGCACACACACACACACACACACACACACACACACACACACACATACACACACAGATGCACTCACTGTTTTAGTTACTTTTCTCATTGCTGACACGAAATTTCAAACACCCACAGTTAATTTTGGCTCACAGTCTGTAGACATTTTAATCCATAATTGGCTGACTCCAAGGCAGGGTGGCAAGGCAGAGAGGCATCAGAGAGGAGAAGCAGTCCATGGGAGGCAGAAGGAAGTGAAGCAGCAAAGCAGCAAGCAGGAAGCAACAAGAAGCGACAGCAGCCCTCTTTCTGCCCATATATTTTATCCAGGCCTCATGCCCTTAGGACAGGTAATACTCACACCCATGCAGTCCTTCCCATTAACCGCACCCAGAACTACACCAAACCAATCAGTGGACTAATTCGGCAATCACACACTCTTGATCCCAGCATCACACACTCCAGATCCAGCCACCTCTGAAAAGACCCACCTATGACAGCAGGAGGCTTTGAGGGACACCTAGACACAAGCCATAGCACACACACAGAGTTAGACCCATTTGCTGTCCTCTACTCAGTGACAGCCCTGCACTCCGTACAGTCTCACGTAGCGGGCAGGTACACATTTCAGCCAGTATCCCTCCATGTGCAGTCTTGCCCGGCCCCGCTAAAAGCAACCTCAGAGTCTCACTTCCTACCAAAGGCTTTGGGCCTTTGAAGATGAACAAAAATATGTTTTACATTTTAAACACCTTCTTGAATATATTTTCTGCCCTGTGGCATCGCAGATAAATGAAAGAAATTTTCAAAGATAAAAATCCTTTCTCTGAGGAAATCACAGGAGGAGAGGGGACCTCAGCCCTGCTGTCCCCATAGGGCACTTCCTATGGGCAGCAGAAGATACACAGCTGGCAGAAAAGCAAAAGGCACAAAGCTGGAGGAGGGAGTCGGTGAGAGTCGCCCATCGCACAAAGGAAACGCCGGGGAGCTAAGAGCCCTGTGAAATCCTGTTCCTCTCCCTTAATATGCTTTGCACCGGGCTCTGTCACTGTTTTCCAAATGTCATGAGAGGCTTCAGACAAACCTGTTTTCTCGTACTGTCGATCTTCCTGTGCCTTGTTCACATGTCAGGGCTTTTGCAGAATAGCTCCAAAGCACAAGCCAGACAAGCATTTTCTCAGATAGAAACACCTGGCTTCTCAGGAGGCTGCCTTACGTTCCTTGAACAGTTCACGCCTGTTGTTTGGAAGTTGCTCTGATCATATTAAACAGAAGGAAAGTAACCACAAAATTCCCTCTACGTCAGTTGGTTTTCCCATTGTCCACACAATGCAGATTACAAATATAAGGAGTGACTGGAGGATCAGCGGAACATGGAGACTGTTGCTGCATGGTATTCAGATTCCAGGGATTTTAATGGGTTCTAGAAACAAGCAAGAACCACAATCAGATTGGTGCAGGTTAGGGCCCAGCAGATGGAAGGGCAAGGTATGCTGCACTGGCCGGGATCATACACGGAAGCCCTCAGGGAGGCAGAGGGTGAAAACTAAGTCAGGAGTGGGCCTTCATGGTCAAAAAAAACAAATAAAAATGAAACCCTATACATTTCCAGCATCCACAGAGAGGTTCTTGGCTCCAAAAGGTATGTGAAAACATAGAAAGAATTTGGATCAGAGGCATGAGACTTAGTGAAATGCTAACTGATTAGTTAGGCTCAGCATCAGAATCTGTCCTCAGACTCATTTATTCATTTATTCAAACATTGCTCATTGTCCTCTGCTGCAGCTCTGCATACTCTCAACTAACATTGGATGTTTATTATTATTATTATTATTCTTATATTATTATTACAGTACTGGGGCTTGAACCCAGGGGCTTCACGTTGAGCTACATCACAACCCTTTTACATAGGAGATGGGTCCTGGTTTTAAAAAGTTACACCACTGGAGTATGTGCCCCTGAAGGAGATGTTGGTACCCCCCCCTTTCATCCCACTTCCTAGCTGCTGGAGATGAGCAGCCTGTCACATTGCCATAATGGTCTTTCTGACCACAAGCTCAAAAGCAGCTGGACTGACCTTGGACTGAACCTCAGAAACTCTGAGCCCAAATAAACATTTTCCTTCTTATAAGTTTTTATCTCAGGCATTTGTCACAGTGTCAGAAAGCTGACTAGCACATGATGTCTGTGATTTGTTGAAAGGAACAGTCAGTGCTTAAAATTTTCTTTTTTCTTGACCCATTTTGCACGCTTGCATCCGGTCATCAGAATGACTGATCTGAAAACAATATGCAGCATAGAAACCATTGTTGAACTTCTGCCATCTTGGATGGTGAAGCTCTGCATCAATTCCAAAGTTGTTTTTTTACTACTTGTTATTATCTTTTTTTTTTTTTTTTTTTTTTTTTTTTTTTTTTTTTTTTTTTTTTTTTTTTTTTTTTTTTTTTTTTTTTTTTTTTTTTTTTTTTTTTTGTTATTATCTTTGATGGTTTGATCAGTCTTACATTCTTATGTCTGGTGGACACAGCAACTTTGTTGAAGATAACAGTATGTAATGTACCAACCATTGTTAATTCCTATCATTTTGTTTTGAGGTCATGTATCATTTTAGTTGTTTTTGTATTGTTTTGATTTTGTCTTAATTGTTGTTGTTTTGTTAGTTTTTTCATCTTTAAAATAAAAAAGTAAAGCTGACTAACACACTCACCCCTTTTTGCTAAAATCATCCTCCTTTTCTAGAGCTTATAGTCTTATTTTTCTCTTCAACTCAAGACCATGTTGACTTTTCCACCCAAAGAGCCAGATCTTGCTTCCCTATAAACACAAATTGCTCACACATTTGAACAACAATTGAATGTGACTGTGAACATAATGGCATATAAATATTTGTATTCAGTAAGTCTGAATGTCAGAAGCTGTTCAAGAAGAGAACGATTTATATCAGCAATAAGGAAATGTGCATGATTAAATGAAGCCTTCATCATTAGGAAAAGTAAGTTATTCTTTAGAGATTATTTATGCTGAAATTTAAAATTATTTGTTGCTATTTTTAAATTCTTTTCTTTCAATTTTGTTTTATTACATGAACACTTGGCTATATCTTAAACATATGTGAAGAAAGTAAAGGAGGTGAATGTGAGCATTAGTTTCAGAAATCAACACAAATAAGAATAAAAGATACAGTGTTGCTATGTGTTTGTGCATTCTCACTTAGTAAAGAAGCAAAAATCTTTTTTTAGGAACAATGAAATCACTCAGTAGAATATATTTCATTAGTTCAATGTGTAAATCAGTCCAATTTTCAAATTCTTTCAGAAACTCACTCTTGGGAATTTGATTTCAAAAATGGAAATTTAAATAATTGGGAAAAATACTCCTATGGAAAAATAACTAAAAATGATTAATGATGTGTTAAGAATAGTCTTAAAAACTAACTAGATTCCAAGGAGCTAAACAGAGGAATATTCTGTCCAACTTGACAAACCCACAATGACAATATATTTAATACATCTCTCAATATGAAAGTAAGCAGACAACAGTAAGGATAAGGAAGTTCTTAATTACATAATATACAACTGCACCATGTGTAAAACTTTATATAAAACTTGCAACTTAAAACTTGCAAAACACATTCTTCTGTCAGATGGCTGATCATCCAGACCACAACAAAATTCTTATTTCAATTGATTAAAATTTTCTTTGATAAGATAAGGTTAACATGCCAGGAAATTTTTAAGGTATTTATTTCTACTTATCTTTAAAGAATAACCAGCTGAGTGTGGGCTGAATCCTCTAAAAATCTTCAGCCAAAATAAAACTTTCTTTCTTTAAATTGTAGTTATCGGGTATTTTGTTCCAGAGTTGGAGAAGTGACTATGTCACATGATAATCATCTCTATCTCTCAGGAGTGTTTTACTTTCTCTTTTGCCGGAACACCTTGCAGACCAAAGACCTTCACCTCCTAAGCCACTCCTCCTGGTAGTTTAGACAAACACATTTTTTCTACAAGTTAAACATTACTAATTAAAGAACAGGGTTCATAAGCCTTTGGTTCACATGTTAACTAAGAACCAGGTTCTGAAAAACTAAACAAAAATTACTATATAGGAGGTCATAGGGACAATATTTTTAAAATTCCTTCAAATAGCTGACTACAATGGTTGGTATCACAGTCACTTAAAGATAATTTTCTTCAGAATTTGAAATGCTTAGCAAAGAAGAACAACAAAGAATAACTTTACCATGGGAAACTTGCAAAGTAGGAGTGATCAAGACTCAGGTGGCACAAGACAAAATGGCAGCGCTATCATTGTCATTACAATAACAGATTCTGACTAGCTTTGTACAGATAGTATCTCTCATGTGTGGGCACTTTGGTAACGATTGTTTAAATTGCTGTTTGAGGGATTTGCAGACCATTTTGCATATCTCTAACTGGTTGAAGGCACAGACCCCCTCACTTGGGCTCCACAACTGTCTGCCAATGACCTTTGGATATCAGAGGGCCATAGATCATTCTTGTGCTGCAATTTTCTGAACATGTGTGCACTGAGGAGCCATGAGGTTTGATTTTACATGCAGACCAGTGATTCCATCCCCTTCCTCTCCTCAGATTGTAACCAGCACTACAAAATGGAACTTTAAAAGTTAGATTTTTTCTTTTAGAGATAAACAATTTCTCTAAAACTTCCTCCCGCTGAGCACATATCCAACATCTCCTTCCCTTAGCCTAAAGGAACTGACTGAATATGCAGATGCCAGCCCACGCGGTGGGAGCCCAGGTTCTTTCCCACAAGAAACAGGAATGGAGAAAAGATGGCTGGAAGAGATAAAGCAGGGGTGGAGATCGACATTCTCTCTCCACCTCTCCTGCCCTGAGGTGAAAACAGCGGGAAGTGAGAAAGCCAGCATGAGATCTAGTGGTCGCTCTGTGCTTCTCCTTTCCTCTGTTCCTTACTATAAAGGACCTTTACCTACCTGTATGAGGGGAGATGGTAAGGTGAGGCAAAGAGGCCTCACCATGTCCTCAGAGCAAGCTTTGAATAAACCCGTTTTCCTTTTACCAAAATAGTGTTCTCCTTTGATTCGTTCAGTAGCAAGCAAATGAACCTGTGTATAAAACGGTGCAATAGACATCGTGAAATGAAACAAAACTGCTCAAAAGGAAAGAACTAGGATGAGGAAAAAGAGAAAAGGAAGGGGGGAAAGTATATATATACACACACACACACACAGGATAGCTAGCATGGTTGTACTACTGACTTTCATTGCTCTATTGAAAGGAACTGTTAATGTTTAACTGTTTGATCAATCTTACATGCCTGCACTTGTTTATCTGAGTATCCAATTTGAAAATACCAATACGTAATACAACCATTGTTAATTTCCTATCACCTTGTGTGAAATTCGGTATTGCTTGTATTGTTCTTGTGTTATTTTCTAAATGTATATGTATTTGTTAATATGTTTTTGTTCTTTTATCTTTAAAATTAAATAAAATAATAAATAAAAATAAAAAATAAAACAGTGGTGGTGAACCTATGGCACATGTGCCTTAGCGGGCTGTTTGTATCATTGAAAGCTCTAAAAGTTTTGCCATCACAGGACTGAACCTAAGTGACCAGGAACACAGTCACCTTTCCCACATTTCTGTCAGCCTGTTGCTCTATCTCGCAGATACCTGTAGGCATCCTCGCGGCAGGATTGTAGGCTGTGGCACTGTCTGGGGATGGAGGCATGACCTGTTGTTATGGTCTGTGTCCGTATGTCCCCCCAAATCCTCATGCAGTTATTTGGTGGCTTTTAGAGTTGATGACTGATCCATGATCCAATGCTGGGACTATGGGTGTGAGAGCTATACCTGCCCTAGGGCGGATAGTTTGCTGGGATTATGGGTGTGAGAGCTATACCCTAGGGGGAATAGTTTGTATATGTAGGAGAGAGAAAGAGGATGCCTGCTTGATTCCTGCGGCCATTCCTCCCTTTTGCTGGTTGTTTCTGCTGTGCTTTACTGCCCTGAACAGTTTGCCCTCTGCCATGTGCCACTCTGCCTCAGAACCAGCCAAGTATGGACTGAAACCTCCACAGACTGTAAGCTAAATAAACCTTTTTTTTCCTTCATTTTGGGCGTTGGGTATTTTGTCTCAGCAACGAGAGAAAAGTAACCAAGACACCTGTAAATCACGAAGTCCCAGGACACATGCACAGAACATTCCCCAAAGCCTGCCGGGTGTTACCAATCAGAGTACTGTAAAGGAGTTCTCCTCAGGAGAAATCCAGCAGGTTTTCAATCGGAGGGCCTAGACCTCACACCAGCCTGTGTCGTAGGAGATGTAAAAGACAGTTACCATTGAGCTCTGAGCCAGTGTGTTCTCTTGCACAGTGGCCTGCTCTCACCTGTTGAATGTGCTTATTTTCCTACCTTTAATATATGTAAAACATCACTCCCTTTTGTTCTTGTCTTGGCCTCTGTTGTGCTCAGGACAGAAGGAACCGAGAAACTACCTCTAGAAGAAGACTCCAGCACTCCCAAAGCTAGTAACATTATTCTCAATGAATAATGTGTGAGCCCTACTTTGCAATGAATAAAGTTTGAGGGCTTCTACTTCCGCATGTTTGTAAACAACTTTTTGCAGAACTCACCACTTCAGTGACTGCCATATTGGGCAGTTAACAAAACAGGCCCCGTTCAGTAAAATGTTCACAAAACACTAGAACTTCTGGTCTAGAGAAAGCAGCTCAATAATTCCCCCAAAGAAAACAGATCCAAGGATGAATGGCTGAGAAGATGGGAAAAGATCTCTTATTGTTCTCCTTGACCATTCTATATCCAGTAAATGCCGATAGGCCTCAGACATACCATCTCAAAACATGACTGTAGACCACCAGAACATGCCACTGTAATACAGGTCTCTTTAACATAAAGAATATTTGAAGGTGCTTATTTTGAGAAAGAGCAGACACTGAAGTAGCTCGGGAAAGTTGGCCTTTGGTAAGACAGATTTGGATCATGTTGAAGATAACAGTGTTATGTAGCAACCATTGGTAATTTCTATCATTTTGTTTTGAGGTCATGTATTATTTTTCTGTTGTTTTATCTTTATTGTGGTTGTTTTGTTAGTTTTTCTTTTATCTTTAAACTTAAGAAAAGAAAGAAAATCTCCATTTGCAAGAGATTCTCCCTCTGTGCACCAGGAAGAAAAGAGTGACTCTGAATCAAGAGAAACTTTCAAATAACTAAGACAGCACCAACTCAAATCTGCACAATAAAACTTTTGCCTTTGTTTGGAATATTTTCCGTCATCTCTTAAACAGCCTTTCTCCATGCCCCTCTTTTGTTTCAGGAAAGAGGGTGATCCTGGAAACAAGGTAGCACTGGAATAGTCCTCATCACTTAAGGGACAATTTGTTTTCCACATGATAACTGTTTCCCTTTGGGGGAGTCTCAGTATACAGAGGCTCTGCTGGACGCAAAGCTGAATATAGGGTTAGTCAGAAGAATGACTGGAGGCTTCTGGAGCCTCACTGGTAATGGTGGTCTCTTGCCTCAGTTAGTGTCCTTGGTCTTGAAGGGTGGTGAGATAAGTTACACAAAGTTGGGGCTGATCAACTTTGTACTGCCAGCTTTTAGAGAAAGTTCCTAAGGGGTTAATATGCCTGAATGCTGAGCGAGGATCTGATCCAAAGTTTTATGGTGATAAAAGGAGACAGACACAAAAGGAAGGTCAAGCTTTGCTTTGTTTTTATTTACCCACTGGGCTTCTGCAGGCCCAAGGAATGAGTCATCTTCTTTTTCTTTTCAGCAAAAGCAGTTTTAAATCCCTGTCTGTCACAGAAATCACGTCACATTTTTAAAGAGTAAGAGGTTAAGAGTCCAGGAGTTTGTCGCCTGTCCTTATGGTGATCTCTGATTGCCTCATCTTTTGCGATTATAGCAAAGCTCTCTGCAGAATTTAGCTATCACAGAATATTCACTGAATTTAGGAAGTTTAAGGTAAAGTGAGAAAAGCAGTGGTTTTGGTTGTTTGCTTCTTTCCTTTCCTTCTTTTTCTTGCTTTATATTTTTACCATTTACACACTGCCGCTGACAAGTCTCAAGAAAACAATTCTATTCAGAAAATAATGCAGCCTTCCCACAACTACTCCAAATTAATAGAAAACTTTAAAATAGCACACTGAAAAGCTAGAAGAGGATCATCCAGAGCAAGTGACATGGTTTTCATCTCACTAAGTGCCAAATAATTTCTTTCTATTGAGATGCAAAGACAGTCACATATAGAGCACAAGAAAATTATACAGGCTGTGTTTCCCTGTGACATCCAGAGGCCACACAAAGGGCAGTTGTTCATAAGTAACTTCAGAGTTGGGAGGAGGTGGGTATTCATCCCTAATTTACCAGTTTGGTGCAGCACAAATAGAAAAGTTTTATATTAAATTCATTATGGCATTGTAAACAAGACAGCAAGTGAGATTTTGATTCTAAGTACTAACAGCTGGGAAATGGATAGCTACCCTAAGAAACACAGAAACTGGCCTCTAACCCGAGCAACTGTGCATGTTGTCTCTAATGCTAGCCTATTGTAACCTTCAGCTCTTTATCCCAGAGGAAGTTGGACTTCTCCTTCTGCCTTGGTTACTTTTCTGTCATTACTGAGACAAAATACATGACACCCAGAATGAAGGAAGGAAAGGATTATTCAGCTGTTTTCAGTCCATACTTGGCTGGCTCCAAGGCAGAGTGACGCATGACAGAGGGTAATAGTTCATCGCAGCAGAAAACAGCAAAGGCAGCAAGAGCCAAAGGGAGGAGAGGCAGCGAGCAGCCTCTTTCCTTCCCTTATGTTGCAGGCAGGCTGCCCACCCCAGGGCGGGGATAGAACTCACACCCCATAATCCCAGCATTGGACCATGGATCAAGCATGAACTCTAAAAGCTTGCCGCATGACCACAGGAAGCTTTGGGTGGACATCTAAACACAAACCACAACACCTTCTAATGAGCTAACTTGGGGAAAGTTACTTAAATTCTCATGGCCTCAGTATAAAATGAGGAATTTGGGATAAATAAGCTTTCATGAGCTGCAGTGTTTCATCATATAGAATGGGCTGGAATGAGACCTCTCACCTCTCAATAAACCTGAGATTCTGTGGTAGCTATACTAGTCACCTTCCCACCACTGGGACAAAATACCAACCATTAAACCTTCAAAGAAAGAAGACTGATCTGGCTCACAATTTCCACTGGGTCCAGTCTAGGACTGGCTGACTCCAAGGCAGCACAGGCACAGTGGAAGGGCATAGCAGAGGAAATCCGTTCAACAGAAGGCAGCCAGGAAGCAAACAATGCCTTCTTGCTACAGTATAACATGACAGAGGGCATTACATGGCAGATGGAACAAACAAGCTAGGGAGAGTTCACTCGACGCACAGAGCCATTTCTGAGCTTATCTGAGATAGGATAGGAGAACAAAATGTAGATAGAAAAGAGACAAAGAAATTATAAATAAAAAATGGACTTTTAAGAAGGCTACGAGTTCCAGGACCCAGCCGAAGTTACCCATGGCAATCTGTCAGCATTCCTTTGGTCAAATTTAGGCTCCTTCTGTAACAGACCTACCACACCCAAAGTTCCTCAGAAACACTGGAAGTACATAAATTAGGTTAAATGAGAAAGTAAAAAGCAGGAGCCTGATCCAAAGCTAAAGGAACATGCTGAGAGAATTCAAAGATGTTTAAATTACCTATCTAAAAAAAACTGGGTTTGTACCTGTGAAATGAGTTCTTATCCTCCTGAGAGTTGAGCCACCTTACCCAAGGGTTTCCACACCTTCAAGAGAAGCATAAATGTTCCCTGTTCTGGGAAATAATGTGCCTGGTTTCTCTGAGCACACACACGTCACCCTTGAGTGCACCCTGAAATCCCTGCCCAGTAACCCTAAGCCCTCACTGTGCCTCTTACTGATGTGTTCGGGAAATTCTTTTCCCATGATGGGAGTCAGTGAACCTATGAACTTGTTCTACAAAAGGGTGGGTTAGATTCCTTATGTCAGCCTCGGGGACCTCCTCAGACCTACCCCTGTGACAAGTCCATTAAGATATTGACCTGCAACCTATTAACCCATGGGAAGATTGATCCACTGGTGACCCAGCCACCATCTAGCACATGAAATTTAGGAGACACATTTAAGCCAAAGCACTTGCTTTTGTACATTTTCTACCTGTGCTCTGAATCCAGCAGCACGTGGGGGACCAGATGCTGCCGGCAATCATATGTGACCATCTGAAGGATATTATCCTTAGATGGCTACTAAGAGCACTGGGAGACCCTGGGAAGGGTCATCTTTATTTGGTCATGATGATGGCAAAATATGCCCTCAGTTGCTCACACCAGCATCAGAATACACATTTGAATCCTGATGGTAAATTTTAGTGTGCAGAGTAATTGTTTTGATTTCCCAAGGGAAACATGATAAACTGATTCAGAAATATAAATGGGCAGAGGCTCCTTCCAAGGCTATTTTCCATATAATATATGTATATATATACATATATAAAGAGATTGGTGGCATTTATAGCTGAAAAGTAGGATTTTCAATGAGAATGATTATTTCCTTCTTGGTTAGCACCCATTCAACTCTGCTTGGAAGGCTCTCAGGAATACAAAACCCAGTGTGTGGCCCACTCCGTGTAGCAGCTCACAGCACGGAGTACACCGATTCCTTCCCTCTTCCACTGCAGCCCCTAACTGACAACAGGCTCAGAACTGTGGCACTCCCAGTCAGTGAAGCACATGGCTTTTTCACCACCGTGGCCTTTTAGGTAGACTTGATGTTTTTGTTTTGTGAGGGTTTTGGGGGTCTTTGTTGGAGGGTGTGTATCTGTGTGTGTGTGTGTTTGTCTTGATGGCTTCATTACTAATCAATCAGGGAGAAGTACTCATCTATTTAAGAATATCTTACAGAGCACAACAGTTCATAATAGCGGTTTTCAAAAAAGTAAATTAGAGAATGACTGTTTTCAGATAGTCAAAGAAAAAAATTGAAACTGGTTAAAAGTTCAGCACATAAAGCCTGATTGCCTGAGTCTGAAACTTAAGTGACATTTCTTGGCAACCTAGGGGGCCTATGTCTTACTTTCTCCTCTGTGAGGTAAGAGCACAGATACTATAGCTGACAGACAGATTCAACTAGTTTAGAATCATAAATTGCTTAGAGCAGTTCATGGTATGTAAAAGCTGTAATTTTTATACAGACCTTACTAGTAAGAACTTTATTAGTATTCACAGCTGTCATTTCTCAGCGAGACACAGCATCCTCAGCAGTTTCCTTTCCAACCTTTTTATATCTATTTCCTGCATAGAGAGATAAATCTACGAGTTGAGGTCTTTCCTGGGATCCACAGTGTTATGCAAGCAGGCTCTCCAAAGGACATTCTGATGGATGGGTCTGGAGCAAGCAGGCCTGAGTTCAGCGTGTTCAGATCATGAAAGAGGTGGTAACTGTATCATGTCTGAATAATCCCTGTGGCGTGTATGGGTCAGTGGCATATCAGGCAGGCAGCATCTAGCTATCCCAGAGGGAGGTGGTCATCGTGAGTCAGTTGTACAAGGCAAGTGTTGGACTGACCACACTAAAGAACTGAGAGGAGGTGGAGAAAGGGAAGCTGAGGGTGAGTGTGCCCCGCTTCCAGTGTGGGCAAGTTAAACCTACATTCCAAATGGGTGCTGAGGCAACATAAAGTTACAGGAACTTATCACATGAGATATGTGAAAATGATACAAGAATGAACTGAAAGAACTCCCAATGGCCACAACAAAATTAATAATGCAGTATTTGATTATCATACAAAGTGTAAAATTAATATCACAAGTCCAGATGAATAAAAATCAATGATTGAATAAATAAATGAATAAATGGCGGATAGAAGACAAACCTGCCATGTGGAAATATTCCAAATACGTGTAAACACTCTGCCCTTAGACAGCACCCTTACTCCCTCAACGCAAACTGTGCATCACAACTCCCCTAGGGACACAAGCTAGAACGGAGACAACGGTAACTTCACACTGCAAAAGCCTGAAAGACCACCTCAGCCAGATAATCAAGGTCAACATCAACAGTGCTAAGTGATGTTGGAGCATGTTATGTGAGTAAAAGCACACTTTCCCTCTGGTCTTTCTCCTACAAACTCATCCGTAACCCCAGTCTAATCGTGAGGAAAACGGGAAAGTCCCAATAGAGAGAAATTCTGCTAAGTACTTACTAGGTCTTAGGTCATGCTATCAACATTATCAAAAGCAAAAGGAGGTCTGAGAAACTGATGGAGCCAAGAGAAGCCTAAGAAGACACAATTAAATGCGGCATAGTGTCCTAGAGAGTATCTTAGAGTAGAATAAGACACTGAGTAAAAGCTGAGGAAATCCGGATAATATGTGGACTGTAGCCAACAATAACAAGTTGACTTCAGCATACTAGCATGCTGTGAAGGCACCACAGTGAAGGGGTTGATAACAGGGAAAACTAGGTGTAGGGTATATGAGAGCTCCCTGTGCTGTGTGCATAATTTTTCTGCAAACCAGAAGTTACTCAAAAAATGTTTCATAAATAAAATATGTATTATTCCCTCACTTAAAATTATCCAGTGACTTTTGTATAAAATTCCCATTCGTCAAAATGTTCCTTGGTCCTAACAAGTGGTGTTACACCTGCTTTCAAACTTCCATCTCCAGCCTGTCCCTACCGCTTTCCTCATCCTGATACACTGGCCTTCACTGATCCATGGAAGTGTAAGGTCCTCTTCCCTGTCACACCCTCCCCTCAGCTACTACTGAAGGGGCTAAGCCGCTTCTTATTGTCATGTTTCTAGCGATACAGTCAAGGTGGATTTTGATTAAATGATGAGCCCAGAGCTACAGAGCTCCATGCAGAGCTGGGCTCTGTGGGTCCTGTGTTCCTTCGGTAATAAGCTAAAGTCCATGTATTATTCCTTCCACACTGCCCTCATATCCCTGCTTGCCAAGTTTACAGATGTTCTAAATAATGTTTTCTTCTCATTGCAATGTGGCCTTTATGAAACCACATATGTGGCTACTGCTGTTAAAAAATAAAGAGAGCGTTGCCTTTTTCAAACAAGCATATGCTGCAAGAGTACCATTCTCCTCATCTTCACACAGGTTGACCAGATGATCCCATCTGCACCCAGGCATCAGACAAGCCTTCCATGAGTTCATTTGCCAAGACCAGCTGCCACCGCAGCCTTCCCTGCCCTGCCAGAGCTCATTTCCTCAGCCCTCTGTCTGCTCAACAGTGCCACTGATTTTGCAGATGTTGTTTGTATTACAGACTCTCAGCTGTTCTTTTCCATCTGTGTGATTTCCAATTACTTTCAAAAGAAAACTCCAGAGTGAAAAATAAATCAACTTCCTTAAGGTAATAGTTTGATTTAGAATGCTCTAGATTTCATTTTTAGTTTTCACAAAAATGTGATATATTCTCTTTCCTTACCCCAAAAGGCTACAAAACAAAAAGCATTCCTATTACAGCTAGGCAGTATTCCTAACAGCAGCCTAAAACTTCCCTTTTTTTCTTTAGGAAACCTACTGAATCTTGGAGATAACTCTTAATAATCTTACCTGGCTGCAAATCTTAATTATTTCAACACTACAGTGTGTTCCATGATATTTTTCTGGTTGTTCCTCTAAATGGCCACTGTTTTTCCCAAACAGGCTTCAGTGATTTTAGACTAGCTCAAAAAAGTGAGTGAAATTAATCTCTTAAACAGCACTAATCTCTTAAACAGCATTACTTTTATAAGATATTAAAAAACAACGTTAAATTATTTTATGCTAACAATGTTTATAAGTAGATAGCTCGAAATCTTTCCAGAATACACCATTATTTAAATGGTTTCCAAATTAGCATAGATTTCAATCTTTCCTCAGCTCCCAGCTTTTCCACATTTACCAACATTCTGGAAAAGCCTCACATAGTTTATTTATAAAGAAAACCAAGTACATGTGCAAATATCACCCTAGAATTACAGAAAATGGTTTCAAAAGGTTAAACTATTCACCATCAGTATCAGCAAATACGGCTGCTGGATGAGAGAAGAATATCAAGACAAAATAACAGGTATTGAATTCCATGGTTTCACAAGACTCTCCACAGTGAATGATTTGAAATTACTATTTATAACTGTACTCAGTTAATCAGAATCTGAAGCCTTTGAATAAATGTAGACTTATACCAGCTCTACCAACCTTAGGGAGAAAATATCTTTCCATAGTAACTGTTAAACTACAAATATTCTTAACTGCTCCTAAGAGAGCAATAGATTTCAATTAGCAAGAATGACTCTTCCAGCTACTTTCTCTTCCCACTCAGCAATAATGAATTCCTTCTAAATGAGTAACAGTGTAAGGGTTGATTTTATGTGTCAACTTGACTCAATTGAAATATGCCCAGATAGCTGGTAAACTTAATTCTTGAGTGTGTCTGCAGAGTGATTCCGGAAGACATTAGCATTTGAGTTGGTAGACTGAGTAAAGAAAATCTGCCTTCATCAAGTTGGGTGATATCACTGATCCCTTAAAGGGCTGGTGTAATGGTTGATACATTGTGTCAACTTGAGAACTGAAGTTTAGAAGCTTAACTAAGTGACTGAGTAGGGGGCCAGGGTCCTCACTTTGTGTGTTGGATTGGGGAATATTTTTACAAGGGGAACAATATAATACAGGACACATTTTATATGATCATTTATAATAGTCACCGAAGGAATGAAATACAAGATTGCAGGAAATCTGTCCACACGCTAAGACCAAGGAAACTATCCAAGGGCCTGGATCCCACAGAAATGTTCTGCATGAGTCCAGCTGAATACCTAGGGCTCATAACAATGCCTCCAAGTACAATTGGAGGCTCAGAGCATATGACAACATCTCATGCAGGCATGTTTCATGGATCTGTGCTGTGAAGGCCCAAAGGTCAGTGGTGGACTCTAGGAAGTCTGTGCCAGCAGGATGAAGGATCTGTGCTAGCAGGCTGAGGGATCTGCACTGGAGCCAGGAAGTGATGCTCAGAAGCACCAGAGCTTCCCTGAAAGGTACCACAGCCATCTTCAGCAACAGTGAGGTCCTGAGCTCCTCCAGTGATCAAGATGGCCACGTTCCCATCAGGGAAGCCAGTAGAGCAAGCTTCTCCAGGAGACCGGCAGTGCACCATCTTCCCCTCTGGAGGCAGGAAGCAATGCTCAGAGTGAGGACCAGAGCTCCCCAAAGTGAACCGAAGCCATTCTCAGTGCCAACGAGGTCCCGAGCTCCTTGGAGGATGAAAGCAGCCAAGTCCATCAGGAAAGCCAGCATGAGGAGCGCCTCCAACAGAACCAACAGCTCCTTATAGCTTCTACCAGCTCCAACAGCCTTTCTCCATTCCCCACAGCCTCATAGTTCCCAAAAGCCTTTTTTCTTCCTCTGTAGGTCTGTCTCTTATGCTGCTGGCCACAGTCCTCAGGTGGGCCTCCCAAACCCAGAACAATGCTTACTCAGTTCAGCTGGGGATTATAAGTTGACCGCCAGTTATCAATCCACTACACTTTGTAAACACCCTCATGCTGTGCCAGAGGAGGGCAGGGAGATGGTGAGTGCTACACCTGCCTTAGGGGGTGACAGTCTGCTCAAAATATAAGGGAGGAAAAGAAGTTTGCTTCTCTCCTCTTTTGCTCTTCTTGCTTTTGCTCTTTTCTGCCACCTTGAAATATTGCCCCTGTGCTATGCCACCCTGCCTTGGAGCCAGCTGATAATGGACTGAAACCTCCATAAATTGTGAGCTAAATGAATCCTTTCTTCCTTAATTTTGGGGCCACGCATTTTGTCTCAGCAATAAAAGTAACTAAGACATTGGAATGGACTGGAAATGTGGCAGAAGGACAAATTGACTCTCTCGTTTGGGGCTGCAGTATCTGTCTTCTCCTGCCCTTACTCTATTGGCTTGTTTGCTTCTTGAACTGAAGACGTGAACAGGAACCATATTGTATGTTTTCCTGTATTTTATTTTGTAGGTGGCAGATTGTTTTGGTTACTTTTCTCTCATTGCTGAGACAAAATACCTGACACCCAAAACTAAGGAAGGAAAGATTTATTTAGTTCACACTTTGTGGAGGTTCCAGTCTATACTTGTCTGGCTCCAAGGCAAAGTGGCACATGGCAGAGGGCAGCAGGTCATGGCAGCAGAAGAGAGCAAAAGCAACAGAGCAAAAGGAAGGAGTGGCAGCTAGAAGAGCAAGCCTCTCTCCCTCCCTTACACTGTACGCAAACTACCCGCCCCAGCACAGGTGTAGCATGCACACCCATAATTCCAACATGAGTCAATCGTAACTCTAGAAGCCCACCCCACAACTGCATGAGACTTTTGGGTGACATTCAGACACAAACCATAACACAGATAATGGAACTTCAGTCTCTGTGATCTAATCTCTCAGAAAAATAACTTTCCATCTATTCCTATATAGGTGTATCTGTCCATGTCTACATCTATGTAGATTCATATCTCCATCTATCAGTCTTTCTGTCTATTGGGGTCCTGTTCATTGTCTCTCTGGAGAAACCTCCCTAATACAAACTTCAGTAACAGAAGTGTCTTTGATAGTGACTGTGTCTCTCGAGAAATCTAGAGGAGAGTTTCACCAGTTAGGTGGCAGTGGCGGAAACCCCTATTTGATCCATGCAGATTAAACAATAAAGAGAATTTATTGGCTTACATACTTCAAAGATCTGGGAGCAAATATGTTGTTTCAAGTGAAGTCTAATCTACCAGCTGAAATGATGGCACCAATACTCCCTCAACTGTCACGCACTTCTGTATCAGATTTGTTCTCAGGTTGCTTGCAGTGTTTCTCTGGCAGGTCTGAGGACTCCCTTGTTGTTTACAAATGGCTGTGACTTCAGGCCTCACACCTTCACACAACACCACCTAGGACAATGAAAAAACTCTCTTCCAAATGGTTGCCTCAAATGATGGGGAAGTTCCTCTCTTCCTGAGGTCAGTGTTACAGGATGTGTCTATGATTCTGATTTGGCCACATCCTTGTCAATCCTTGAAGCCAGAGAAACTGACTCTGCAGTACATTTACACCAATCTCACACCACCTCCACAGCTGGAGTCTGACTGGGACATCAAATGAGATGGCAGTTAATGTTAGGAAGACAACAAATCGATGTCTACTATGACAGCAGAAAAGAAAACTTCAAATATCCAAAACTAAAAATCATAATGTGGCCAGAGGACAGGAATGGGAGCAGAGTTCATGTAGACAATTGGCAGCCTCACTTTTCACAGCTGATGAAGGCAGGCAGATGCTTTGGGGCATGTTTTAATAAGTACACTCAGTGGATTAATAACTGGATATTCAAGATTGACTCACAGGGACTTACAATGAGGCCCAACCAGACCTCAAAGCCCAAAAAGAATAACCACATTCACGGAGATAGCAGTGACTAAGATACCACCCCTTGATACAGGTTTAACATCTGTATAACACAGATAATGCAGATTACTAGTGCAATCATGCATTACTTAACAGAGTTATGATCTGGGACAACATACATCATTAGGTGATGTTATCACTATGCGAACATCATAGAGTGTTCTCACACAAACCTAGGTGGTCTCAGTCAATCACCCTACGTGGCCTCTTGAGGCACTCAAGAGACACAATAAACCTGAGATGAATGAGGCTGGCCTGGCAGAATCGACTTAAAGTAAACTTTTTCATAAGGAGAAGTACACCCTAAAATGATGATAAAATGTGTGGTATAGTAAATGCCTAAAGCAGTAGCATGGTTGTTATCAAGTATTACGTACTATACATAATTGTTATATCCTATACTTTCACTCACTGCAGTGCAGTGCCTGTGCCTGTATCAGCAGCACCACAAATGTGGTTAGTGTCTCTTGCTAAGTCATGACTAAGGATACAACATCACTAGGCAATATGAAGGTTTCCACTCCATTCTAATCTTACATGATCACCGCTGTATATGTGGTTCATTGTTGAAACGTGTTTATGCAGGGCACAACTTACTTAACTCATATAGTCATTCTGAGACTGAAATGAGATCTTGTAAGCACAGCATCTGGTAAAGCCTGACACAGACTAGACCCTGTAACTGAAGCATTCCAGTGAGAGAGAGAGGCATTCCCACAACTACAATGGCAATGCTCTGGGTTTGTTGAATGAAATGAGACTATTGCCAAAGTGTCCTTTTCGTTTGTTTGGGTTTCTTTTCTTTTCTTTGGTGGATGGGTAACTGGGAAACTCAGGACCTCTCACTTTCCAGGCAGGTGCTGTGTGCTGAGCTATGTAACAGGCCCATTTGTTTCTTTTCATTGTCAGAAATCTTTTTCTTTTTAATTTCTGCTTCCTTTATATATTTTGGAATGAAAATTTTCCCCTGTACCAGAGCATGTCTAGAATCATTTCTGTGCTTAAATCATCCCGCAATGATAAGGAAGAAGTGAAGGATAAAAGAGACGAGAATGTGCAAAAACAGATGAAGAAAGTAACCAAATTGCCTGCTTCCGCAAAATAATCACCGCGTTTTTGACCAATTAGCTATTTTCCTGGTTCCTCCATTACAAGGTAAATGTATCCTTTCTTTCCAGGCCTTTACTTAGCTATTATGACATAACAGTTGAGAAGGTTAAATCACAGCAGTGATGTACAAAGTACCCTGACATCTTGATAGGAAGAACTTCACATGGACAAGGAGCGGGGAACAAGGACAGGAAGTGGAAACACAGGCAAGACGACAGACGGCAGTGGCCTTCTCACACTGATATGATTCACAGTGAGTGTGGAAGGTGTGTTCAACAGAATTCTGCCTTGGTGCTCTCCTACTAATGGGGCTTGCTCTCAGTGAGCGGTCCAAAGGGGTAACTGATAAAATACATTTGTCTCTTCGTGACTTATGTCTACTCTCCCACGCTTCGTGAAGTGGCAAAGGAAGAACTAGTGTTGTGTGTTGAAGAGTTAGTGGTGAAGGGCTTTGTCTTGCATTCTGCTCCCGAACCAAGAATGTCTTGCCTTTCCCTGGTACAAATGTTTACTTTTTCTGTGCCCTTTTGGACCATAATTACAATTATAATTGAAATGAGAAAAGGAAGACCATTATTCAGGGGTTCTAAACATCCCCAGCTATGCTACAATCAAGTTAACTTCCTGTTCTGGCTGTAGGTTCAGTAGCACCTGAGAGGAGGCCTGCTGTATGCCTGACACAGGCACTTGGTGCTTGGGGCCAGACCACTTTTGAATATATTAGACTTTATGTGCCTCTTACGTTAAATACAGTTTCCAGGGGAAAAGACCATCCATATTTTGTGTACTATTTATTTTTTCTCCTGTAACTCACAAACTTTTATTTTGAAGGCATAAACTCCATCAAAAAACATTTAATGATATAATTACTAAAACAGATTCATTATTATCTTCCTGAGACATAAACTAAATCTTACGCCTATGAACAAGTGTACCAGCCTGTAGTCTGGCAAAACTGCCTTCAAAAACAGAAGTCTCCTGCATTGTAATTACACATATTTCTGTTTTTGTTTGTGAATAAAAAGCAGACATCACTTTAAAGACAGTTCAGCTAGAGTTGATTTTCTCCTCATTTTATCTGATCTATATACTGACTTGAAAAGTTGAAGCAGTGTACTATGGTTTGAATGTATGCCCAGATTAATGTGGTGTAGCCAGGCATGGTGGCACACACCTGTATTCCTAGCACTTAAGAGGCTGAGGCAGGAGGATCCCCGTAAGTTCAAGACCAGCCTGGGCTATAAAGTGAGCTCAAGACCATCCTGAGCTACATAGCAAGATCCCGTCTCAAAAAGACAAAACAAAAAACAAAAACAAAATTAATGTGGCAGAAATTTAGTCCCTGGGGTAATAGTGAGAGGAAGGGGGACCTAAGGAAAGCTGACTTGGTAATGCTGGCTCTGCCTTCACAAATGGGCCAGTGCTGTTATCATGAAAGAAAGTTTGTGGTCTTGAGTGTCAGGCTGCCTTGCAGATGAGCTTAGCCTCTCTTGCTTTCTCTCATGCACACCTCCCTGTCTTTCTGCCTTCTACCAGGGGATATTGCACTAACACAGTGAGAAAGCTGGGAGGAATGCAAGATACACGTTTGGTTTAGAGCTTTGAGTTTTGCCTGTTGTGAAGTGGCCTTTTGGGGGAAATGACTGGGTCTCAATTGTGTGTCTGGAGTTAGAGGGCCTGGTGTCCACTGGAGATTGGAAAGAGCTTTTATCTGTGAACCAGGCATAGGCTGCCTGTGGGGTGGGTTTCGTGCACACTGGAGAGAGGCTGAGAGCATGCCCCCATCCCGTTGGAGTGTAGACGTCCGTCTTGGCAGGGAGCTGTGAATAATGCTGGTGCACTAGGCAAGGGTAGGGCGATCACTGAAGGGCCTGGGGTCCCTAGTCATCCTCCTCTTCCCCAGGCCCCTCATGCTCATTCCTGCAAGTGATGGGTTGGGGTGAGACTGACTCTGAACCAGTGCCTCCGGCAGAAAATGGAAAAGTCAGGATCCTTTGGTAAATAAGGAAGGCAGAACTGAAGTGATGCAAAGAGAAAGTGTATTTATGGATGCAGATGCAGGCGAAAACCTACCTTACAGTGCAATGTGCTGGAAGGCAGAGGAAATCAAGAGAGCAGACAGTCTGGGGACTCATGGGGTAAGCTGGTTTCAAAAAATAACTGTTTGACTGATTGGTACAATCTAAGCCAATTACGGTCTTGGCCTTTCTTTCTGGGGTAGGGAAAAGGTCAGTGCACTCGGCATAACTTCCTCAAGCACACAGGGAACAATAAGCACGTGGTAATTTTACAACCATCAGCCACCCAGGTCTTGCCTTATAACCCAGTCTATGTTCTCCTCTACTCTGTCCCTACAATATTCTGAACCATGGAGGGCATGAGGGTGTGGGGAATTTTTTGAAGCACTATAAAAGTGTCTGGCTATAAGGGCAACTTTGGGAACCAAGCAGAGAGAGCCGGCAACGCTAAGGAATGGGAGCTGCTGCGCGACAGTCTTGGTGGGAGGAGGACAGATTCAGATGTCATCAACATATTGAAGTGGGACACTGCTGAGAGGTGGAGCCCAGTGGGGACCATGGCCGAGAGCTCGCAAAGGGAGTGGGTGTGGACTGTCTGGGGGGCTGAGAGGCACACCCCAAGGCCGGGTCGGTCTAAGAGAAAGCAAAAGGGTCTCAGGAATCAGGGTGAAGGGGAATAGTGACAGAGGCATCTTTTAGCTCTATAAAGGAAACATGGGTGTGGTAGGAGGGATGGCAGAAAGTAGGGGGTAGGGGTTAGAAACTATGGGGTGAAAGGGAATGACTGCTAAGTTGATAGCTTATACTAAGCAAAAATAATCATTGTCTTTTTACAGCTAGACTGGGCATGTTTTAAGGGAAGCAAGCAAGACAGAGAAGTCCCTTTTGTAGGAAAGGATGAATAAAGGGTTAGAGACATCAGAAAGGGGGTAGGGAAAGAGGATATTGTGGTACCTTGGGTAAGTGATGGGATCTTTGAGCCTGATGCATAAAGGAGGGCGTAAAGCCACAATGGAAGGGGAATCTGTGTCACCAAACTTGGAGAGAATTGGGAGGGTGGGTGCAGGGGTGAAGGTGGGAGGTCAGAGGGGGAAGTAAGGAGGACAAAGGTAGAGTGTGGGGAAAGGAAGGGAGGATTTTGGAAGATGACCACTGCGTGAAGGTTGAGAAGGAGGTCTCATCCCATGAGGAAAATAGAGCTTTGGGAAATCACCAGGAGTAAATGAGAGAATATATGATGTTCTAAGGGCCAGTTTAAAGGTGCTGTCATACAAGGATGACAGTGCCATCAACTCCCACTACCAATACTGAAGATTTAGCTGTTGGCCCTGAGAATGTGGACACAGAGGAAGAACTGGTTTCCATTAAGGAGAAATGAAGCTGACTTACCCTCAACCAGAAGAGTTACCCTAGGGTCTTGTGTAGTGACGGGCAGAAGGCACGAGGGCCACAAGCTCCATCAGTCTTTGGCTAGAACATGGTAGCAAACTTGTGGCATGTGTACTGCAGGAGGCAGAAAGAGCCCTCCCACTGGCACACAAGCCAACTCATCTCAGCATGGGAGCATTGGGCAATAGTTTTTTTTCCAAACAAAACCCCCAGTATTCAGGTTTAACTGTAGTTATCATGGTTGATACATTGTGTCAACTTGAGAAGTCTAGAGGTTTGTCTGAATGACTCAGCAGGAAGCCGGGGTGCTTACTTTGTATACATCCTGAGGCTGTGGCAGAGGAGGGCATGGAGATTATGTGAGTGTTACATGCCTGCTGGGTGGGAATAGCCTGTTTACAATGTAAGGTAGGTAGAAAGAGGTTGCTGGCATTCCTCCCTCTTCCTGGTTATTTTTGCTGTGCTCTGCTGCCATGAAGGTTTGCCCCCTGCCATGTGCCACTCTGCCTCAGAACCAGCCAAGTATGGCCTGAAACCTCCACAAACTGTAAGCTAAATAAACCTCTCCTTCCTTCATTTTGGGCACTGGGTATTTTGTGTCAGCAATGAGAGAAAAGTAACCAAGACAGTAGTGCTGGCGCTTTGCAATAAATAAATGGGTTTTGGGGATGCACCTTGGGCACTCAGTTTCTAGAAAAAAGGTTCACTATCAACGGGTTAGAGAAACAGATCTCATTATGGAGCAGGGCAGGGTGTTGGAGTAGATGACCCCACCCCCACTTTAGAATGGAAACAATCTAACTTCTAGTTCATGCATCTCTAAACTGCGCTAGGGACAGGGTTTTGTGAGGGGAGGAGCTACAGATTTGAGGATAGCATTGCCCAGGGCCCCCTTTTGCCACATCAAGAATAAGGCTCAAGGGATTCCGACTCTTCCCTAAGTAACTGTCCTGCTGGGGCGCTGTCAAAGACGCTGGAGGGCAGACCCTTTTTCTCCCCTTGGTTCTTTTGGATTGGGGGTTTGTTATTTCCTTTTTTTGCTTTTCATTTTCTTTTCATTTGTCTTCTCTCTCCATTCTTTTATTTTGCTCTCTGTTCCTTCTTTTCTGTTTGTTCTTCTCTGTTACTTTTACCTGACTCTGTTACTTTCCTTTTACTCCTTACTTGGATCCTTAATCTCCATCTTATTTTCCTTTTCTTTAGTCCTCAAATTTTATTTCTTTTACTTTTCTATTCCCTACAACCTCCATCTTTACCAGTGTAACTACTAAGCCTTATTAATTCTTAGATATTTAGTTAACTCTGTACTGTTACTGTAGAATTCTTTTTTATTGCTTCTTGGGCATAGTTTTTACATTTAGTAGATATCTACTGCATGGGGTTTCCACATCATAGTGGTACATTATTGGTTATGTTATATCAATATTCAGTTGTCTTTTACTCTATTATTGTTGCTGGGTTTGTTGCTATCGCTAGGTGGACTGTGGTTGCTATGGTCAATATCTGAATTGTTTTTGGGTCATGAACAATATTATGGCTCTACTCCCCAGAGAACTGGATGCTGGTCTGGTTATACTGCACCCTCTTCTCCTACAGTAATGGAAATGGTGGAATCTTGGGACAGAAGCACAGGTCTGTAGTCAGCCATGCCCAGGGCACATCATTGGAAAGAAGATGCTAGGTTAGGAGATCTCCACACTATCAAGAATGTCATTCCACTATCATTGACCCACAAATCACATCACATCACACACACACACACACACACACACACACACACACACACACACACACACGGAGCATGAGAAGACAAGGTAAAAACTGCCTCCCCAAACTCCCAATTCCCCCTGAAACTGATCCATGAGATGTCAATGGGGGAAAAATCAAAAGCCACGTAGCTGGATGAATTGAGATGATAAAAGACGAGGTTTGTTTAGATCAACAGTGTTCTCAGGGACCCACAGAAGATATATCTGAACAGAAAATCTATGAATAAGCAAAATAGTTAGTGACTTTACAGAAGACACTAATAAAAAGCTAAGTTAAACAAAAATGATACAAACCATAGATGAGCAGTTTAGCAAAGAATTAGATGCCATGAAAATATACCAAACAAATCCATGAAATTAAAACTTTTACTGAAAGCATGGACAACATAAGTGACCTACATGGTGACAGAGTGTCAGAACTGTATGACACAGTTGATGCTGGTGAAACTATAATCACATTTACTTTTACAAGAAAACAAGAGACCATGATAAATGGATCCAACAGCTGCTTGATGGCACAAAGAAGATAACCTAAGATTAATTGGAATTAGTAAAAAACCAGATGACAGCACAAAGGACATATAAAACCCTGTTTACAAGAAACTTGTCAAATATAGGAAAAGAACAGAAAGATATTTTAGACAGATAGAACCCCAAATCAAAAAACAACCTCTCCACAACACAGCATAGTCAAAATACCAGAAGTCTAACACAGACACATATTCTTAAAAGCTGTTAAAGAAAAACAACAAATAACTCATAAAGATAAATGTATTAGAATTATAGAAGAATTCTCAACACAAACCGGGAGAGTTCGGCATGAAGTGTTTCAAGTCCAAAGAAAAACAGAACAACAACATAAAAAACTTCTAGCCCAGACAATATAGTCTGCAAAATTTTCTTTCAAAACTGATAGATAAGTAAGATATTTCCAGAAAGAAGAGTGCAGTAAGAAATTCATGACCACCACACCAGCATCACAAGAAATTCTCGAGGATATCCTAAGAAAAGACAATGAAGCCAACAATGAAAAAGCCTAATAGGGGCTGGGGATATAGCTCAGTGGAATAAGCGCCTGCCTAGCAAGCGCAGGGTCCTGAGTTCAATCCCCAGTACCGCAAAAAAAAAAAAAAAAAGAAAAAGAAAAAGCCTAATAGAATGAATATACCAGGCAGGATGAGCAGGTAAGCAAAACAAAGACAGAAAAAAGAAAGAAAGAAAATCAGTAACAGGAAAAGAGCAGAATGACAGGACTGGCCTTTAGAATTAACTCTCAATGTGAATGCTTTCAACTCACCAATCAAAAGACACAGAATGGCAAAACTCAGTGACCTGCCAGCTACAAGAAACACATTTAAACCAGAAAGGAATTCACAGATTTAAAAAACCGAAAGATTGAAAACAATATTTCATGCAATCAGAACTCACAAACAAGCAAGAATATGTACCCTATTTTCAGGAAAAATGGACTTCAAGCTAAAACTGATCAAAAGGTGCAAATAAAGTCACTACATATTGGTTAAGAAAACAATTCAGCAGAAAGAAAAAACAATTATAAACAAATGCACCAAACATGGGTGCACCCAAGTTCATAAAGCAAACACTAGCCGACCTCAAAGATCAGAAAAACACTATTGGGTAAGATGGTGACCGGGTAAGCAGCAGAGAAAGATCCCTTCAGAGGATCACCAATGAGACACTGAAATACAGCAATAGAAGAAAGACAAGAAAGAGAGAAATGGGTGCCCTAGTGCCCCAGACCCAGGAAAGATCTGAAAGGGAAATTGAAACCCTCAGAAAGAGCAAACAAGACCTCTCCAAGAGAAAAAGCTTGGAAGACTGTCATGGCACACTCAGAGGAAGAGAAAGTAGAAAAGGAAGGAACCACCACTCAACACAAACCCCAAGCTCGCTCCCTCATTCCAGCACTCACAGCATCAGCCTCAGAGGCCCTTGCTCTCAGAAACATTCTGAATCATCCAGAGGTAAACAAATTCCTGATTAGACAGTGCGGCCCCAGCCTCATCCACCGGCCGCTCCAGCTGTGCTGTGCTCAGATTAGCCCTGGCCCCGCCCCACCCCACACACCTTGCCTGCTATGGCTGCCCTCTCCTCGCCCTCTGCTCCGTCCCTCAGTGCATCCATCCACCCAGCGGCTCCACGGTGCCTCCCACTTCAGACTCAAGTCCATGCCGCAGTGCTCACCACTGCTGCTGGGATCTGGAGCCCCGCGCCATGCAGCCAGCCTCGGGCAATGAGCACCATAGCCCCCCAGGAACCTCGGTCCTGCCACCACTGGGGGTGCGCTCTCTCAGCCACAGCTCCCAGCACTGGCCCTCTGAGCTCTCCGGCACGCGAACCAGAGGAGTGGCAGCCACAGATCAGTGAGAGCAGCCAGTTCGTGCTCGCTTCGGCAGCACATATACTAAAATTGGAGAGCAGCCAGTTCAGCAACGGGCTGGAGGACTGAGGCTTGCTAGAAAGCAGCACCAGGCTGAAGCCTCACAAAGCCCAGAACTACAGAAAGAAGGCGCTGTGGGTGTCTTGGTTCTCCATCATCATCACACTGGCCCTTGCCGTGGCCAGCGGTGAGCAAAGTCCTGAGTGCTGGTCCAGAGTGGGAGAGGAGAAAGCGCAGCCCAGAAAGGAAACAGCGGCAGTCAGAAGGAACGGTCGAATCCAGTGTGAGGATGGGAGGTTACAAAGGCCACTGAAGCAGAATCCCCATTCTGCAAAAATCTTTCTAATCAGTGCCCTGAGGCAGGCCGGAGTCAAGGCAACCAGTGAGCAGCCCACCACACCCAGCTCTGTGCCTGCCCCGAGGATATGGCCTCAGACCTCTACACTGTGTGAACAAATACCAGCAAAGAGTAGCAGAAAGCAATGGAAGTGACCCAGGACCACAGTAATTCCCAGGGATCCAGTCAAAAAACAAAAGGGAGCTGGAGCACAACAGAGTGAGATACATATGGAGGTGGGCTACACGGCCCCATGCCCTTCTCACTCCAACACCAAGCAGGAAGCATGAGCTGAGTTACCAGAATTCAGCTCCTACCCTGAACTCCCTCTTTAAGCACCATGAGTCCTGGTGGCCCGAGCAGGCACCATGTGATCCTGACAACAATGGGCTGAGTGAACGGGCTTCAGGACTCACCCTAAACTACTAATATGAGCACCAAGAGTGACTCCACACTGCTTGCATATATGAAAAATGTATGAACCCATAGCATCGAACTACATGAAAAGCAGCAGTCCTGGAGCCTGAGAGACAACAACATACTCTACACAGCAGACCCTAGAAAATCCTCCAATTCGTTCTGAGAACTAATAACTAAACTTAGCACACACCATGATCTACCACGGTGAGCACAGGTGGAGGAGACCTCATGCCACTTGTGCCCAGCATCATAAGTGCACCCAATGCCCAACAAGATTGAGTGGTGGGATGAGGCGAACACATGGAACTTGGGTGTAGACCCGCCTCTCTAGCTAGGAGGGCTTAGTCTCTAAAGATACTAAAGGCCTATGAGGGGATACTAGACACTTCAGTGGGGAGCTCCAAGGCCTGAGGGGGGAGGGGCCTCCCATCGGGTTGAATAAGAGCCCCGAGGACCTAGACTGAGCCTCCCACAGACCGGCATTGGGACAGAGTCTGGGAGTCTGTGGGGATGACCCCACGGGCTTAGGTTGGTCAGGGAGAGCCCCCACCCCTGGGGCATGTCTGGAGCTCTGACCAGCCCCTGGGGTGTGCCAGGTGCTCCATCCCGCTCCTGGAGCTCTGCCCAGACCCTGAGGCATGCCAGGCACTCCACCCCACTGCTGCTGCCACCAGAGATCCACTTGGCCCCCGGCGCATGCCAGGCAATCTGCCCAGCCCCCAGGGTATGCCAGGAGATCCACCCCAGCCCCAGGGTGTGCCAGGCACTGCACCCCACCAGGCACTGCACCCCACCCCTGGTACCCCACTCAGCCCCCAGAGCGTGCCAGGTGCTCCACCCTGGCTCCAGAGCACTACTCAGCCTCTGGGATGTGCCAAACCCTCCACCCCACCCGCAGAGCTCCACTTGCCCCCTGGGGTGTGCCAGGCACTCTCCCCAGCCCCCGGGGTGCGCCAGAAGCTCCACCCAGCTCCCAAGACATGCCAGGAGCTCCAACCACCCCTAGAGCTCCATTCAGCCCCGAGTGTGCCAGGTGCTCCACCCAGCCCCTGGGGCATGCCAGGAGCTCCACTCAGTCCCCAGGGCATGCCAGGCACTTCACGCGGCCCTCAGGGTATCCCAGGCACTCCGCCCCGCCCCTGGAGCTCCATTCGGCCCCTAGGAAATGCCAGGCGCTCTGCTTTGTCCCCAGAGTGCCACTCGGCCCGCAGGGCATGCCAGGTGCTCTGCCTGGCCCCCAGTGTGTGCCAGGAGTTCCACTCCGGCCCCGGGGCATGCCAGACACTCTGCCCAGTCCCTGGGGTGTGCCAGGCACTCTGCCCCCCAACTGGGGCCCCACAGCCCCTGGGGTGTGTGAGGTGCTCTGCTCCACCCTCAGAGCTCCACTCGGCCCCCGGGGTGTGCCAGGCGCTGTGCCTAGACCCCAGGAAGTGCCAGGCCTCCGCCCTGCCCCCGGAACTCTTCCCAGCCCCCAGGGTGTTCCAGGCACTCCACCCCGCCTCTGGAGCTCCACTCTGCCCCTGGGGCATGCCAGGCACTCTGCCCAGCCACTGGGGTGTGCCAGCCACTTTGCCTGGCCCCCAGGAGGGTCCTGAAGACTTGCCTGAGCCTATAGACGCAGTCATACTGACAGAGTCTGGCGGTTCACTGTGTAACCCCACCTACCCAACTGGACAACTCTATGGCTGTGAGGGATTGCCAAAGGGTGCTTCTCCACTTCCTGCCATAGTAATTTGTGTACAGCAACGTAATATACAGCATATTTAGAAGCAGCCAAGTCTCTGCCCAAAGTAAGAGCATGAGGGAGTAAATAAACCAAAAGTGCAGTTATTACCAGTGGGAAGATCACTGACAGGGTGGTAGAACAATGGAGGTGAAGAAAATTGATTAATTGAGCCAGCCATCATCTATGTAACTGAGTAATAAAGATGAAGATAACATTATGTAATACAACATCCAGTGGTAACCCCCTACTATTTTCTCTGTAATCTGGTATTTATTGTTTTTGTGTTAACAAATGCAAAGACAACACTATGTGATACATCCAGGGATGATTCCCTGTTGTCTCCTCTGTAATTTTTATATCCCTTATTGATTTTGTTATAACAAATATGAAGATAACTATGTTATACAGCATCCAGTGCCAATTCTCTACTATCTTCCTATAACTTGGTATTTTCTGTATGCTTCTGTGTTATTCTGGGTTCTTTTGTCTTAAAAATAAAATTTAAATGAAAAAGAAAAACACTATCACAATTATAATAGGAGACCTCAATACCACAGTGTCACAAATAGACAGATCAACTAGACAAAAAAGTCAACACATAAATATCAGTTGAACCAAATCTTCAAACAAATAGGTTTAACAGATATCTGGAGTGTTCTACTCAATGACAAAAGACTACACATTCTTCTCAGCAGCACATGAAATTTTCTCCAAAATAGATCATAAACCATACTAAATCATTAAACATGTAAATGCAAAGGAATCAAAATTATCCCATGCATATTATCAGATCAAGGTGCAGTTACTGTAATTATTAGTGATAAAGAAAACTTAATTGTTTTACTAGAAGTTCATCAAGATTTAGATCGTTTTGATTCTTTCAATTCTAGTACAGGAATGAGGTTGAGCTATGAGTTCCAAGAGAGAAAGCTAGCCAAAAACACTGCAATATTGCAAGTGAAAAGTGTAATGGTACAGATGACAATTCAATTTACTTTTCAAATGCACTTACATACATTATACAAATTCAAAGACATGTTTGGAATGATACACAACAACCTATTAAGCTCAGAGAAATACACTGTGCTATCAAGAGCAGACAGATTTGATGAAGGGAAATTTACTTCTCACAGGCCATATATTTCTCTGCTGGTTAATGTATTTATAAGCAAATTGTTTTATTCTATTACTCTAAAAAATAGTATGAAAAGATACTTTTAAATGTCGTACATACATATAAGAAAAAACAGTTAACAGATTCAAATCCAAAACCTTAAGGTGGTAGTAGGTAATAGGAAAAAATAAGCAGTGAACAGCAAAAAGAAAAAAGGTAAGCTTAAATTTCTAATTTTGTTTTCTTGTTATTTTAAAACATGATTTTTATATAAATGAATAAACAATATGCGTGTTTTGACTTTTAATTTAAAAGTAATTATAGACACTTTTGGAAATATAAGAGGCAATCACTTAGAATGTTAGCATTCAAGCATAATCACTACCTGCAATTTGAAGATGTTTCCTGTAGCCCTGTTTTCCCAGTAACAGTCCTGTAGATGTAACAGTTCTGTGATGCAATTTTACAGCATTTGTGTCACTTTACATAGCATCTCTCTGTAAGTATCGTGTTAATAAGGTTACACTTCATCATAAGGGCGCACCAGCGTGGCCTACTTATTACACTACAGTTGGATATTTTGGTAGTTTCCTATTTCAACTTTTGGGGCTAAAAATATTTCTGCCTATAACTTTTTTCATATTTGAAGTTAATACTGCATGATTAATTTCTGGAAGTAAAACCAGTGTAGTGCTGGGCAATGAGTATTTCATGTGTCTGGATATAAATTGTAAAACTGCTTTTCAAAGGAGCTGCATGGCTCTGCAACACCCCCATTCTGTTCTGTTTCCTATAGGGAACCTGGAACATGCGCCGTTCCCAAAGCAGCGCCAGGACTGTGGGAGTGACAAGACTATACTGAGGCCTTCAGCAAGTTAGAACTGTACTTTCTAACTGGTCGTTCCTGACATACGGCAAAGCATTTTATTTTCACATGTTAATCACCTTGTTGACTTCTAATATTAATTCTTTTCATTTTTAATGAACTGTTTTCATGTTTTGATCGAGAAATATTTTCATCTATAAAATGAACGGTTTTCTTCTTTTCCAAAATGTATATATTTGCTCCTATTCCATGGCATTATTGTTAATATAAACCTTCCGAGCTAATGTTTACATAACAGCCATGATAGCAACCATCTTATTTGTTCCAGATTTTAACTGCATTGCCTCTGTGGGCTCAGCTTTGTATTTAGTCTTGACATGTTTAAGTAGGGCTACTTCTTTATGTCAAGAAAAGATATTGAATTTTAGAAGTTGTCATCCCAAGGTCTATCAACATAATTATATGTTTTGATTATGTGTTGAATCATATTGTGGTCGTTTGTTCATCAAATTTATAAAAGAAAGTTTTATTTTTATATTTTAGATTGTAATGATTTATGTGGCTATTCCCAACATTTACTTGTGCTTCAACATGGTTAAATAATCGTTTCTGTTCTTTTGTGATTGTTTTTATAGAATAGAAATGGTTTCTCCTCTAAAAGCTTAAAATAATTTAAGAAATATTTTTCTTTGCTTAGCACCCTTTAAACAGTGCATAATTACTTGATAGCTTTACTTTATTTGTGATGATTGATTTCCTCAGATAAAGAGAATAGAAGAATATTAGAATACACAAAACCAAATCTTGATTCTTTGTAAAGATAAACAAAATTGACTAAACTTTAACTAGACTAAGAATTATGAAGTAAGGGCAAATAAAATCAAAAATGAAAGTAGGGCTGGTATTATCAATTTTACAGCAATAAAAATACTTATAAGAAAATATTATGAACAATTGTATACCAACAAACAAAATGATTTAGATAAAGTGGACAAATTCTTAAAACACATTATCTAAACTGACAATTGATAGAAATTTAGAACAAACTTAAAGCCTGACTTATGAGTCAAAGAGCTCACAAGAAAGACGAGCCTAGGGGTGTACATCCTCCTCTTGGAGCTCTACTAAGCAAATTGGGAATCAATTCCAATCATTCTCAAACTTTTAGGAAAACAGAAGAGGGATGAACGCTTCCTGCCTTATTCTCTGAGACCATTATTACCCTAATAACAAAGCTAAACAAACACTTCACAAGCAAACTGAATTAAATTCCATATTTAAAAGATTATACACTGTAATCAAGGGAGATTTACCATACAATTGCTGGAGCAGTCCAATATAAGAAACCCAATCAATTTAATATACCAAACTGATGAAACAAAAGGAAGAAACAATCATCTGAATTGAGAAAGAAAAAGACACTTGACAAAATCATTTACCACTTCATGATTTTAAAAATACATTAAACAAGGAATTAGGAGAACAATTTTTATATTACTGAGCACCAAATTGTCACTTTATTATTTGGATTCTTTTTCCATTTTTCACAGACCTGTCAGTATTTGCAGAGTGAGGAAAATCCAAACACCTATATTTATAGGGACAATTCAGAAGAGCTACAAGAAGCACAAATGTCCATTAACAGATGAATGGATGAAGAAAGCACAGCATTTACAAATACTGGAGTACTACTCTTCCATAAAGAAGGATAAACTACTACTCATTTGTAGTAAAATGGATGTATATTGAGACCATAATGTAAGTGAAATAAATCAGATACACAAGCTTAAATTATCACGTGGGTTCTCTTATGTGAGAAAACCAACTTAGAAGTAAAGGACAAA
>PVLD010017313.1:0-42301 GCA_004027595.1 Dinomys branickii | reverse complement strand
TCGTTTCATATCTTGAAGTTATGAGGCTTCCTGGTTCCCTTGTTTCTTCCTCTTCAAAACTTGTTCTGGGTGGGGTTGAGTTTTGAGACTGCGTTTTGCTCCTCTGTTTTCCCATTTTTGGGTATCAGATTCAAAATGTGGAGCTATAAATTCCAAAGGCAGTTCAGCAGGCGGAGGTCAGCTGCAAAGGCTGCTCCAAGGATTACTTCTCTTTGGGAGAATGTCCCTTAAGCTTTCTGCTGAGATTTGTTCTTTTGTCTTTCCTTTTTTTTGGGTATCTGATTCAAAATATTGAGCAGTGGATTCCCCAGTCAGTTCAGCAGGCAAAGGTCTGCTGCATAGGTTGGTCCAATGACTTTTCTTTGGGGGAATGTCCCTTAAGCTTTCTGCTGAGAGTTCCGCTTAAAAGGCTGTACAGATATTGGTTAGATACTCCCTACCTAGTGACCTGGGTGAGGTGTGTAAGACCGCTCCCCCGCCCTCCCAGGGTTCCCTGCAGGTATAGGGATGGATCTCCTCCCCCACTCGGTGATCTGGTCAAGAGCGCCGATATCTCACCAGTTTTTGGAGTCCCTGCAGGCATGAAGGTTCCAAGGTGCCAGTCTATCCTTTGGGGCTTTCTGCACGGCCCGCCTGATGCGCACGAAACGTGGGACCGCTGGGCGTTGCCGCCGCCAGAGAGCCGATCTCTGTCGGGAGTCGCCGGAGAGCTGCGCCGGCTCGGGAGGCGGGAGGGACCGAGCTGTCTGTGTTCTCAGGGCGTTAGGACCCAGCCGATCTTCCTCCCCGCTCCCGGCATTTGGGGCCCTCCGCGCGGCCCGCCCGACACGCGCGAAACGTGGGATTGCCGGGCGTCTCCGCCGCTAACAAGCCGATCTCTGTCGGGATTCGCCGGGGGGCTGCACCGGCTCGGGAGGCGTGAGGGACTGAGCCGGCTGCGCTCCCACGGCGCTTGGACCGAGCCAAGCTTCCTCCCCACATGGATCGTCCCTGGCTCCCAGCGTCTGGGGCTTTCCCACGTTTCGCCCCGGCAGCCTGGTCTGCCCTACCACATCTCCCCCGGCATCTCAGAGAAATATGCCCAGTTTGAACTTCCCAGCCGAGGTCCCGGCATTCACGTTCGCCAAGTCTGTCTCGAGCTGGTGGTGTTTATTAAGGAGGATCGCTCCCTTGCTGCTCACCTGGTCGCCATCTTCCCATCATTCTGTATTTCTGTTTTAATATTTAGATATTTAACTGACTGTCTTGGTTACTTTTTCCTCATTGCTGAGACAAAATACCCAACGCCCAAAATGAAGGAAGGACAGGTTTATTTAGCTTACAGTTTCTAGAGGTTTCAGTCTATACTTGGCTGGTTCAGAGGCAGAGTGGCACATGGCAGAGGGCAAACTGTTCACGGCAGCAGAGCACAGCAAAAACAACCAGAGCAAAGGGAGGAATGGCAGCAAGGAGCTTCTTTCCTTCCCTTACATTGTAAACAGCCTACCCCCACCCAGGGGGCGTGTAGCTCTCACACAATCTCCATGCCCTCCTCTTCCACAGGCTTAGGATGTGTACAAAGTAAGCACCCCAGCTTCCTGCTGAATCACTCAGCCAAACCTCTAGACACCCCAAGTTGACACAATGTATCAACCCTAACACCCACTTTGATTTTACTTGAGGGTATGTTTTAAAATACTGCATTCTGGAATTTTTTGGGGGGCAGGCACTGTACTGGGAATTGGACTCAGACCCTCTTGACGGAGTTGTATTCTCAGACCTTTACTTTTATTTTATTTTGTGACTGAGTTTGCCCGAGTTGAACTGGAATTTGTAATTTTCGTGCCTTGTCCTCCAGATGGCCGGGGTTACGGGCATGTAGTGCCACCTGGTCTCCAGCCATCGTTTACCCTGTTGTTTCAGTACTCATTAACGGTCGTTGTCTGAGTAAGTTATTATAGTGGAGATTATAAAAGAGAGATTTTTCTATCATTTCTCCTAAATTTCCGCCTCTTCCATTCTTTTGGATCACTGGTAAGGATTTTTTGATTGTTTTTTCATTACCATCATTTTTTAAAAAATGCTCAAGTAATTCCCAAACCTGAGCAATGGAAGCCCAGGTTTGTTCCTTACCCTTCGGTCATTTTCTCATGACTCTTTGAGCTTGTCTTTGTTTTTGGCACAGTAACGTATCTTAGGAGCATCTTTGCAATGTTCTAACCTGGAATCTTTCCCTGCTCCACGGACTTCCAGTTTCCTTTAGCTGGCAATAGTTTTTAGAAATTAACATTTGAAAGTCACAGCTGGAATGTGAACCTAGACCATGGTGCCCCAGAACTTGAGTTCTGAATAGGTTTACTACATGGTTCTCTTCACATTTTAGTTTAGATCCAAAATATACCCACAAAAGTTCCTGTGTTCAGAGAATGAACTTTGAAGGTGATTGGATTAAGAGAACTCTAACTTAACCAGGGGATTAATTCACTGATGCGATCATAGTGTGGTGACACCTCTGAGAGGGTATAGAATCAGGACATAAAGCCTAATGGAATGGAGTAGATCATAGGGAATGACCTTGGAACTCTATCTGGTCTGCAGGCCCTTCCTCTCCAGCTGTGTCTCACCACTTTGTGTCTGCCACAGGATGAGCAGCTTTGCTCCCCTGCATACTTCCTGCAGTGATGCTTTGCCTCACAATGGGCCCAGAAGCAATGGAGCCAAGTGACCATGGACAGAAGCCTCTGAAACTGTGAGTCACAATAAACCTTCCATTCTTTAAGTGATTTCCTCAGGGATTTTGTCATAGTAATGGAAAGCTGACTAACACATCTTATGTATAATCTCTGAGAAAGAAGGTATACAAAAGATGTTGTAGGATTACAAAGGCAGATGTGAGTGAAAAGAAAGTGCAGTTTAGGCAGAGAAGTTTCTCCCTGGTAATTTATTTTCATGATTAATGGCAGAACTATTCACTTAACCTCCTGGTCACTAAGGAAATGGTCTTTTCTGTCTAAGCCCCAAATCTATACTAAATTTTCTGGATTTAACCTTAGTCTTAGAAATCTCTGGAAAGCTGTTCTTTCATAACTTTCAGGAAGGCTGGGAGAAGTCATTCTTCTTTCTTTCGCTCATGCTACCTTGTCCTCATTCACACATTCTTTTAGGAGTTCATTGTTTCCTTTAATTATATCAGTTCTCTCACCAGGAATTCTCTTTCTTCAAAATCATCATTTGTGATGACTTTGGATAATACACCTCTCCTGATCACCATCTTACAAAACTGTTGTACAAATTTTTACCATGTTTTAAATTCAGTTTTATATTTTAATTACCTACCTGGGTCCCATGGGAGCACCTCTCAATCCATATAAATTTTAGATGCACAATTTTAAATTACCCTAAGTGTAAGTGTGCATGGCACTGGGGTACAGGAGAAAAAGGCGGCTTAGAGTTAACACCAGTCTGGGTTTCCTCAGAGGAGGCGCTGAAAGGAGCCAGCTGATAGCCTGCCGCGGCTGCAGGCAGCCAGTGAACATGCAAAGCCTTTATGGGTTTGTGTGTGGCTAGATAGAGCTTCTTCCCTGGCAGCCTCCCCTTTGCACTGTCTTGTGTTTTCCTAATGCTTTTGTTGCTGCTGCCGTCAGTAATGAAATCAATAACATCTGGATCTATTCAGCCACCTCAAATTTCAGTCCATGTTGACCTGCAGCAGGCAACCCTATGACATTTTTGAATAGTAATTAAGTGATCTTTCAATGGCACAAAGGAGAGAGTCAAGGGCCTGTTTAAAAGCATTCCTATACATCAATACTAGATAGGAATCAATAAGGCATTCATTCTCAGGATTACAAATTAGCTTGGAAAACAGATCCTCAGCTGAGAACCCTACGCTCCCTCCCACCCCAGAGCACTCCAGACCAGATCTCCCCCATCCGCTGAAACCTCTGCAAGTCAGGGTAACCCATTACTCACTCCAAACCTGTCTCACTGTTCCTTGACCACAAGCCAAGCAAAACGAATGTCCCCATGGTGGACTTGGCAGCCATGTTACTCCAGACTGCGCTCTTCACCAGGCAGAAAGAGGCTTTGAAGCTGGCCTCCCTGCGGTTCTGCCCCACACTGGGGAAACACCCTTAGAGGAGCAGAGATCAGCTGGCACTGGGCCGTGCGCCTTCCGGGGAAGGATGAATTCAGGAAAGGCCTGGCCTGTTGGTCTCATGATTGTACAGAATGATTTGGCCTGTTCCCAGTTCCTCAAAAGGTGTCAGGCATCATGCAAGAGCAGTTTAGCTACATCTCTAGGATAAAGAGCTCAGTATTTTCTACTTGCACTGTGACAGAAGAATATCTGTCCTTTGGCCTGTATATATTATGTGAGATTATTGTCCCCATGCTAGGCTCCAGAACTGTTTTACAAAGTCCCGTGGAGCTTACCAATAATTCAAAGTAGGATCTGGACTCCTGTATGGGGCAGGGTTCAATACAGTCTGCTGAAATAAGGGCTGGGGGATAAACAAATGAAGTCAGAACACAGAATGAAGGGTGGGGAAAGTGAATGAAGACTGAACCAACCTCGGGGAATCTGGGTTTCGACCCCGGCTCAGTCCCTTCCTGGCCTCTCAACCACTTGGACATCAGCAGCCTCATCTACAAATTAAAATCTTGGAAATTACTGTATCTCTGCTAGCTGTAAATAGTTTATTATTTCACTTGTTTGCATATGCAGATTAATTGTTAGGAATCAAACCAGCTTGTAATTGGTAGCCGTCAGTAATATTCAGTCTCTGAACAAGCAGGAATCCAAAAGCAGCTCCCAGCTGAATTACACTGCATGACTAATGAATTGTGAATCTGACTTTTGACTCTGTTTCAGGCTTAATTAACTCAGTCTCTGTGGCAGATCTTCACTTATAAATATTCTACACATATTTGCTCCCAAGCTCACATTTAGAAAATGTAGCTAAAAAATACAGTGCTTACCATAGGCTTGCTTTACTGTCCCAAAATGCACAGAGGAGCTCTTCAAACTAAAGTAGGCTTCTGTTTAAAGACTCCAAAACTACCAAGAATAAAGATTCAAACTCAGACATCCAGGTAAAGAACAATTAGAGAGGCACTGCAAATGCACTTTAAGTTCACAAGGAAGTTTCTATTTGTATTTTCAGGCAGTACAAAACAGACTGCTAGATAAATTTTACTATCCCTTGCCTACCAAGGAAGGAACAAAACACCCTGTTAAATGACCAGGAGGTGAGGAAATAAGATAAATATGAGTAAACTCTGGCACCTTGTATGTGAAGAAACACTGTGAATAGTGTAGTCTTTTATAAGTTAGAGAACTTCAGATTCCCTTATCTGACCTTCTTTTTACAGACTGAATAAAATAAGTGTAACTTTAAAAGGTTCTGAGCCCAACGTGATGTGAAGCTCCGGTCTCCCACAATGATCTGTATGGAAAGCGAACTACCTAGGTCAGGAGCTAGATGGAGGATGTGGAAGAAACTCAGAAGGTAGAACTTCAATTACTTCAAGTTGGTGGGACCGGCTCAGGGTCAGTGATAGAAGACAGCAGAAATACCTGTTCACTGGCCTCAAACATCTGCACCAGCTGCCAGGACAGGGCCAAGTCAGCCAAATCCAGTGTGCACTAGCTATGCTCTCTGCCTCCCTAAGTTTACATAAACCACCTCATGCCAGTAAATATACTCTGGCACTGCCCATGTTCCACATATGCACCTTGGAGATGATGTGGAAGTGAAAATACGAATGATGAAGCAATGACTACATAGAGCAAAGGCTGAAAATTACTTAAAAGGCTGCTTAAATGGTTGGTTCCAGGTGAATTTAAAATCATCAGGAATAAAAACGTAGTTGATTTCCCCCTCCTGCATTGAAGGAGCGAGGCTCACCAGAAAGACAGATCAGTTATAGATAAAAGAAATAAAATATACTCACCTGACAGTTGTAGAGCAGATGAACTCACACCTTTGTAAATCATCTATGAAACTAGAGGCAATTATGACTCAAATCTGCAAGGTATCCATGAAGCTCTTCACCCTGCAAAACTTCATTTATTTGCTACCAAGTAAGTAACTGGGCTTCTCTTCCTGCTAGTCTAAAACTCCCAATTTTTCAGAAGATAACAAAAGTCGATATGCTAAGTCCATACAGTAGTTGAAAAAGAAGTTGTTACCTGAGAGCATGTGAGACGTGGCCAACTGGTTAACCTGAATTCATCATGGAGAAATGCTATCCTGCTCCTCTCTGTGAATGGTGCCCTGGGGAAATGTGATGTAAAGAACAGGACAACAAAAGCATTTGTTGAGTGATTACTACCATATGAATCCAACACCATTCCATCAAACTTGCTAAGATGATGGAAATCATCTACGTTGGCACTCTCCGATATAGTAGCCACTAGCCACAGGTGGCTTTTGAACATTTCAAATATGGGTACTAGAACAGGAAATTAAATTTCATGTTAGTTAATTTCAGTTAATTTAAATAACCACAATTGGCTAATTGTGTACTGCATGTGTACATATGTATATATTTTTATTAGTACATATTTGCCATTTATAATGATCACATTCATCACAGGCAACTTGTACCTGTAAATAATTTATTAATAATAATTATTAATAATATTTTAATTCTTTTTCCATTCCACCCCTTAACCCTTCTTCCCCTACCCATTTACAGTAGCTTTGCTCCTATTTTCCCTCCATTCTCTTTTTTTAATCATTCTTCCCTTCCCCCTCCCCTCTTCCTTGCTCCCCTTCCCATTTGAACATTCTTCCTACTGCCCAGTATCTGTTCTCCATTTTGCTCCTTATTTACCCTTTGGGTTGCTCACAAAAGACAAACAAGGCAGTATGTGAACCTGTGTGTCTGATTTGCTTGATTTAAAGTTAAAATCTTGAGGTGCATCCATTTGCCTACAAATGATTCAGGTTTATCCTTCTTTGTGGCAGAGTAGTACTTTATCCATTCTTCTCTTGATGGGCTTGGGGGCTGTTTCTAGGATTTAGCTGCTGTAAATTGTGGGGCTATTGTATTGAACAGTGAAGTTTTAGATAAATGTTAAGGTATTTTAGGCTTTAACTTTATTTATTTATTTATTTATTTATTTATTTATTGTGGTACTGGGAATTGAACTTAGGATTTTGCATGAAGCCACCCAGGCCTTTTTTATCTTTTGAGACAGGGTCTAGACACACTAAATCACGAAGGCCAGTCTCAGTTCAAAGTCGCATTTTGCCTCAGCCTCCCAGAGTGTTGGGATTATGAGTGTGTGCCCCCATACCCAGCAGGTATTTGAGTATCTAAAGCCTGATAGGACTACTGCATAGGAGTCTATTAACAACAATCGCGGTTGCAGTGTTTGAAAACCAGAATACAGGTCAAGTTTAAATCAGAAATGGTGCCTACTTTTCAGTTTGCAGTAAGTTACCCTGCTCTAAATCTCCAACACCATGAATTTATAAAACAAATATTTAGGAATATGGTATGTATTGCCTCCTCCCTTCGGTTTCTGGCTGTGAATGGAAATGGGCTGAAGTTCTGTTCCCAAAAGCACTTTTAAAATGGCTGGGGCCCAAGCAGCTTCTTTTGTTCCTGAGTTTGAAACATCTCCTCCTCTTCCTCACCCCATTCTGCTTCCTCACTTCCATAGGGTTACATTTCCCCTACTGTTCCTTGCTTTCCTTTCTCTAAAACTAAGTACCAAGAAATAAAGTAAGAAAGGTGACGCAGGTAAGTTCTCTGTACAGCCACATGTGGCCCAAATGAGGAAGAAGCACTTTGAATGTCACCTCCTCACCTGCAATTTTCCTCCTTCCTAGACATCACGTTTGGGTTTTGGTGATTCTGAAGTTTTGTGGTTTAGGTGGGAACTTGATATGTAAAATAGGAAACATGAGAAATGTAAGCCTCATGCTTAATAGGATATGATATGAAGAGAGAACTGTTCCACAAGAGAGCAGGCATATTTTTGATCTGTATATTTAAATTGAAAACTAAAAGTAAAAAAAGCAAAACAGGAATAAGTGGGTCTTTGAAACAATAGTGCATTTACTCCCCAATGTATAGTATTGACCATTCAATTAAAACAAACAGAAATAACTTTATTAATCAGCAAGAGGAATAAGGAAAACAAATACATAGGAAACAACTCCATCAGTTTGAAACCCATGGGTGATGGCCTTGATTAGACAGAAGCACATCCCTGGGCACTTGATGTTTGCTCCTCTGCCAAGTTACTGAAAAAAAGTTTTAAGTGTAGGTGGAGAAATTGGTCTAAATGATACTCAGCAGAAAAAGGCATCTGAAATACATTTTTCACTGTCTGGAGAACTTGGCTTAGCACAGATTCCAGAGTTATAAATAGAATTGTTGGCATGTACTTGACATAAGAGTAAATCAGGAATCTTAGGGAAGTTGGGGTTTTCACTGTCTTAAACAAAGAACCATGGCTTCCTTCTTTCTGTGAGTTGGTTGTAACCCACACTGCAGGCTACTGCCATCACCACACTGCACTAACTGTGGCCCATTCCTGGACCACATTCCCAGCATTCACAGCACATGCATAGCCATCCCCATTGAAATGATTCAGAAGACAGAAAAAAAACTGTTCATTTGGTGCTAAACTTAGTAGGTTTTGAAGCCTGACATATGGGAGAGAAATGTGTGACCCTGACACGCACGCACAGGCATAAAACCTACCAAGGAACTCTAGTACACCAATTCCTTATTACTTATGATGTTCTTAATACCAACTTGATCCTTAGCAATAGTCATATTGCCCTAAGTTCCCTGTAAAAGTTTGCTTCCAAAATTTTGTAATGAAAATGTTCAACAAATACCTATTGAAAACTGTCTATTTGGTTACTTGTTAGATATTCAGCCTAAGGAGGTAAGGAGAAAACTGATAAAGGAACAGTGAAAGTAGAGAGGATCTAACAGCCATGTCTGCAGCCTCTCCCAGAAGGCAGATGGTTGTAGTATTTATTTAGATAACTAGCATATGGTACCTGTTATAGATACTTCAATATAACCAATGGTAGAATTTATAAATAAATTTAAATTGATCATTTTGAGAGGAAAAGTGAACAAAATATATGTGGATAATTTAGTTAAGAATTAAAAACTAAGACAAGGTGGCACATGCTTGAACTCCTAACTGTTTGGAAGGCTGAGGCAGGAAGATCCCAAGTTAGACGCTAGTGTGGGCAACACAGCAAGACCATGTCAGAGAAAGATGGAGCTGGGCGTGGTGGCACACGCCTGTAATCCCAGCACTCAGGAGGCTGAGGAAGGAAGATCGTTGTGAGTTCGAGGCCAGCCTGGGCTACAAAGTGAGCTCAAGGCCAGCCTGAACTGCATAGTGAGATGCTGTCTCAAAAAGACACGCAAAAAAAAGAGAGAGAGAGAGAAAGATGGAAGGAAGGAAGGAAGGAAGGAAGGAAGGAAGGAAGGAAGGAAGGAAAAGCAAGAAAGGAGCAGGAAAGGGGAAATTTGATGATAGATTTGAAATTTATTTTATAATGTAAAATGATATGTTAAAACTTTTGCAAACCTTAACGAAATTGATGATTTACTGAATAACTTGAAATAAAATATTGACCCACAAAATATGAATAAAATAATAAATCCAAGAAAAAGTTCTTAATTCTTACTCAATTAAGAAATAAAGAGACAATTCTTAAGATTTATCTTTCAAACAGCCTTGGGGCAATAGCAGTAATTATGATTACATATATGAGTCATAGTTATTAGGTGTAATTAACTGCTTGCCATTGCACTATCTGATATACATGGTTTATCTCTTTAATTCTCAGAACAAGCTTAAAATAGGAATCATTATTTTCAAAGTTTTACAGCAAGAAGAAAAAATCAGGTTTAGTGAGAACTCAGAAAGCTCGTATGTGTTTGGGAAACATTACAGCACAAATGAAGGAAGTTCACTAGCAAATTAATTTGAAGGAAGAAAAAAGACAGAGATAGGAAATCCTAGTGATTATAAAAGATTTAACAGACATTATTTAATTGCAAAGCGTGGACTTTATTTGGAGTTTGATTCAAATGACAAAGAGTAAAATAAACAAAAACAATTATGCTCATTAGGCAATTGGCATATTGGACATTTATTAGATATTGATATTAATAAATTGCTGTAATCTATAGATGTGGTAAAAGTATTGTGGCCATGTTTTAATTCATTCATTTTGTGGTGCTAGGGGTCAAATCTGGGGCCTTCATGGGTGGGAAACAGCTCCATGTGGTTGTGTTTACAATTCTTATCTTTTAGAGATACATATTGAAATATTCATATTTCATATTATAAATTATAAGTATATATGTTTTAAATTATAAATATTATACATGATTTTATGAGCTCTGATATTTGTTTCAAAAAATATTGGCGAGTGGAAGTGATTAAAGGAATAGATATGACACAAGATTACCTATGAGCTGACAATTAGTGAAGATGAACAATGGCTTTTGGATTTGCAAAACTAATTATATATGGTTCACATTTTTCATTATTAAAAGATTTTTAAAAAATTAATATAGATCTATAATAATTAGAATTGTATGCCTCTGGGATATGTAGAGAGAGAGGAATTAATGGAAGGGAAAACAGCCTAGAAAGGGACCCAAACATGTATACTATATGAAAAAGGACAAACTAATGATCAACGTCAAAAAATTATTGTGTCATGAAAGTTGTTAGAAAAACTAGCTAGCTTTATTTTCCAGGGGGAAAAAATCACTTTAGATCAATTATTCACCAATTAAGTACATTCAAAAATTAGAAATGTAAGTGAATATTTATTTATCTGACATTTAAGTGAAGAACAACTATACAAAGTGTAAAACTAATGAGTAGCAGGTTTGATCACACAAAATTTAAAATGTCACCATATTAGATTATCATAAAATTTAACAAGCTAAAACAATACACAGCAAAAGTGGCTGCTGAAAAGAAAATATTCTTAATACATTAAGCACTTACTTAAATTGAAAGTAAGAACAAAAAGCCACTATAGAGTATTGACAAGGGATATGGTTAAACAACCCTAAAGAGAAATTGTAAATGTCTACTAAATAAATGTTTTAAAAACCAGTCTTGCTGTTGGGAATAAGTAGCACAGTGGTAAAGTAAGAGTTTGGCATACGTAAGGCCCTGGATTCAATCTCCAGCAACTCAGACCAAAATAAAAATAAATAAATTTCACAATGTAATCAGGAAGGTAAAAAAAAAAAATCAAAACAGGGATAAGATACTGTTTCAGTGTGTCAAACTATCAAAATAGTAATTCTGATAAGACTACAGTGAAACAAGCTATTTTATTAAGTGCTCATGAAAGCATAAATAATTTACCCAAAAGCCATTTGGCAATATAGTATGAGCAGTCTTAAAAATGCTTATGCTCTTTCACTCAATAATACCAAACTCAAGTTTATCCGGAGCAAATCATCTGAAATATTAGCATAATTTTACAAGTAAGGATGATGCATATAACATTATTTATAACAACAAAAACCTGTAAATAATGTAAATACCAACCACTGGAAACTAGTTATGTGCATGTGGTAGTTATTAAAAGTCATGTTTCAGAAAATGTTTACTAACACCAAAAATGTTCCTACTCCATTAAATCCATGTTAACCTTGTAAGATGTTCATTCTACATATAGAAAAGCACTAGAAAACAATTACCTAAATTTTCCTAAGATAAAGTGCAATTAAATCAATGTCAATATTACAGATTTTAATAAAATGAAAATTATATTAGGTTTTCAAAATGAATATAAAACACAAAGTATGTCCAAATAAATGCAAAGAAAGATGGTAAACAAATTCAGTCTCCAGCTACACACAGATCAAACATGAATTAAACATTCTAGGAGTCCAGGTGGTGAAGCACTGAGCCAATGGGAAGCAGTTTCCTTCTGTGAACAGGTGAGGCGTCTGGAATAGAGGAAGTGAAGTACTAAAAATAGATACAAGACCACTGCTCGTGAATTGTCCGGCGCCAGAGCCAAGGGCATCTGGGCTAGCTGCTCCTGATATACTATTTCCTGCAAGGGCAAGAATTTAGGGCTGTGTGAGGCTAAGTCTGAGTTTGCAGCTGTTTAAAGAATGAGGAAACCAATACTGGATAAGACAAAAACAAAAAAAACAAAAAAAAACCACCAAACAGTAATATTGCAGGTGGTCTCTGACAGATACAGAAAACAAGCTTCAACTAGTCTTGATCTTTCTACTGAGGAAAGACAATTATTTGTACCAAAACAATTCAACAAGATTTCTAGTGCAAGCAAGTAACTGGGCACAGCAGGTGCTTCATAAAATAAACAAACAGAACAAGACTCACAAAACTGGCTTTATAAGTCTGCAACCTCAAGAATGCAACCTCAAGACTCTGGTGGAAGTCTACTGTCTTGTTTCATTTTTAATCAGTAGAACAATTTCTTCATGCCCTGTAGTGCTGACACTGAGCATCTAGTGAACACGATGGCCCCAGATCCCTCAGATCTGGTCACCTAACAGATATGGCAAAATCAACTGCTTTCTTACTAAATTATCTCAAACAAGATTGTACCAGTTTACTTTGGAGTCAACCGGAAAGGAATGAGTTTAACTCTGTTTTGCTTAACATTTTGAAAAGAAGATGACAAAGACTATTTCCGTAAGCAAAGAATTGTTGGCAACTGCTTTCTTCACCCTGCAGGAGGCAGACTGAATTGATCTTTTGTCAACACATTGAAATTCTTTCTATACCACAGACTTTTAAAACGTATCTTTGACACATAGCGCATTCAAAGGGTGGAGGAAGAGGCAGGCACGTTTTTCAATCTTTGTAGCTTTGTAAGAGATTTGTGGTATGTTGCTTTAATCTAGAGTCACCATAAAAATTGCATACAGTTGCTCTTCTGCAGTGGTATCAGGTAATGGTTTCTTTGGGAGGACCATTTTTGCCGTGCCTTTCTCCCCTTTATAGAATGATTTTTCCAGGCTTTTTTTTTTTTTTTAATTCCCTGAAAGTAACAGGCACCTCTGGTAAAGTACCAGGAAACATCTGGCTTTGGACTTCCAGATCCACAGATAGTTGAGTTAAATTTCCCCAGCAGAGGCTGAGGTGATCTCCATGCCCATCTTCACTACCCAGAAATTTGTTTTTGGAAGTTAAATGAATGACTTAAACCTTATCAGTAGTTGACTCAAAAATATAGGCTATCTAGTTACAACTAATGTTAAGAGCTGTGTGGGAAGTGGAGAAAATATTAATAGCATAAAGTTTCAAGGTAAAAGCGTCCCCTAAAACCAACCAGCAGCTCACTGTATAAATAGAGCTATAATGGAAGGGGCTTTAGCTAGAAACCTAATCTCCCTTTCTGTGCCCAAGCAAATTCTAAAGTGAAATTAAATAAATGTAGGCATTCAACATTTAATAGGGAGTTCTGCCAGGAATTAGAGTTAGGCCACCTAAAAGCCTGCCATTAAAAGTATGTTTCTTGAGGACTTCCGGTAAGATGGCGACTGGGTAAGCAGCAGAGAAAGATACCCCCCCATTGATAACCAGATACTGAAATACAGCAACATGAGAAAGACAAGGAGAGAAATGGGTGCCAGGGTACCCTGAACCCAGGAAAGATCTGAAATGGAAATTGAAATTCTCAGAAAGAGCAAACAAGACCTCCCCTGGAGAAAAGGCTCGGAGGGCCGCCATGGCGCAGTTAGAGGAAGAGGTGTTAAAGGAAGGAGCCACCGCTCCATACACACCCTCAGCCCGCTCCCTCATTCCGGCACTCACAGCTTCAGCCTCAGAGGCCCCTGCTCGCGGAAGCATCCCCAATCTGCCAGGGGAGAGCAGAACCCTGAGAGCTGGTTCGAAATCGGAGAGGAGAAAGCGCAGCCGGAAAAGGAAGCAGTGGCGGTCAGAAGGAGTGGTCGAATCCAGTGTGAGGATGGGAGGTTACAAAGGCCATTGAAGCAGAATCCCCATTCTGCTGAAATCTTTCTAATCAGTGCCCTGAGGCAGGCCGGAGTCAAGGCAACCAGTGAGCAGCCCACCACACCCAGCTCTACGCCTGTCCCGAGGTGTGGCCTCAGACCTTTCCACTGTGTGAGCAAATACCAGCAAAGAGTAGCAGAACACAGTGGAAGTGACCCCAGGACCACAGTAATCCCCAGGGATCCAGTCAAAAAACAAAAGGGAGTTGGAGCACAACAGAGTGAGCTGCAGACGGAGGTGGGCTACACGGCCCCGCGCCCTTCTCACTCCAATATCAAGCAGGAAGCATGAGCTGAGTTACTGGGATTCAGCTCCCACCCTGAACTCCCTCTCTGAGCACCATGAGTCCTGGTGGCGGGAGCAGGCACCACTTGATCCTGACAACAATGGGCTGAGTCAACGGGCTTCAGGACTCACCCTAAACTACTAATATGAGCACCAAGAGAGACTCCACATTGTCTGCATATATGAAAAATGTATGAACCCATAGCGTCAAACTACATGAAAAGTAGCAGTCCTGGAGCCTGAGAGACAACATATTCTACATAGCAGACCCAAGAAAATCCTCCTACGCTTTCCGAGAACTAATAACTAAACTTAGTACATACCATGGACTACCACAGTGAGCAGAGATTGTAGGAGACCTCATGCCACTTGTGCCCAGCATCACAAGTGCACCCAATGCCCAACATGATTGAGTGGTGGGATGAGGTGAAGACATGGAACTAGGGTGTAGACCCGCCTCTGTAGCTGGGAGAGGTTAGTCCCCAAAGACACTAATGGCCTATGAGGGGATACCAGGCACTTTGGCGGGGAGCTCAGAGGCCTGAGCAGGGAGGAGCCTCCCTTCGGGTTGCATGAGCGCCCTGAGGACCTAGATTGGGCCTCCTGCAGAGCGGCGTTGGGACAGAGTCCAGGAGTCCACGGGGGTGACCCCACAGACTTGAATCAGCCGGGCAGTGCCCCCCCGGGGCATGTCTAGCACTCCAACTGGCCCCTGGGGCATGCCAGATGCTTCGCCCCACCCCTAGAGCTCCACTCAGCTCCCAGGGCATGCCAGGGGCTCCACCCCACCCCTGGAGCTGCACTTGGCCCCTGAGGTGTGCCAGGGACTCTGCCCTGCCCCCAGAGCTCTGCCTGGCCCCCCGAGGTGTGCCAGGCGCTCCACCCAGCCACCGGGGCATGCCTGGCGCTTTGCCTGGCCCCCAGGAAGGCCCTCAAGACTGGCCTGAGCCTATAGACACAGACGCGCTGACAGAGTCTGGCAGTTTGCTGTGTAACCCCGCCTACCCGACTGGACATTCAACAGCTGTGAGGGCTTGCTTCTCCACCTCCCGCCATAGCAATTTGTGTACACCCATGTAATATGCAGCATATTTAGAAGCAGCCAAGTCTCTGCCCAAAGTAAGAGCATGAGGGAGTAAATAAACCAAAAGTGCAGTTATTACCAGTGGGAAGACCACTGATAGGGTGGTAGAACAACGGAGGTGAAGTGGAGAAAACTGATTAATTGAACGAGCCATCATCTATATAACTGAGTAATAAAAACAAAGATAATATTATGTAATACAACATCCAGTAATAACTTCCTACTATTTTCTCTGTAATCTGATATTTCCTTTATTGTTTTTGTGTTAACAAATGCAAAGACAACACTATGTAATACAGCATCCAGTGATGGTTCCCTATTGTCTCCTCTGTAATTCAGTATTTCCTTTATTGATTTTGTTATAACAAATACAACGATAACTATGTTATACAGCATCCAGTGCCAATTCCCTACTATCTTCTCTATAACTTGGTATTTTCTGAGTTGTTTCTCTGTTATTTTGGATTCTTTTGTCTTAAAAATAAAAATAAATAAATAAATAAATAAATAAAAATAAAAATAAAAGAATTTTTAAAAAAATAAAAATATGTTTCTTTTAACTAAAAGCTGATGGATCCACAGCATCTAAAATCAGATCCTCAGTGTTCTATGAAATATCAGCAGTTCTCTTGAAATGGGCCTTCATAGAGAGCTTGCTGTCTACTCTCTACTGAGGGATCGGCCACCCCCACAAGAACCTGCACCAGATGCTCTGATTACAATCAAGGGTGATATCTCTATTAAATCTATTCATCTGATGCAGTGTACAAAATGTTTCCAGGCATATCTATAAAGCAGAGGTTTTATTTTCTCTGTGATAAATGTGAACATATAAATAACTGAAAACATCTCAGAAGCATTATCTTCAAGTTCAAAGCTTGTGACATTCTACTTGTACAAATTTTATTAACCTTTGTACATAATTCAGAGTTAAGCTGCATTAATCTTTGTAGTGTCTTATAGCCATAACACAGGAAAAAGGCATTATACTATGGTTCTCTAACTCTCCAAGTCATTTTCTGGAAATAGTTATTCAACAAATATTTATTAAGTTCAAGTACTATTCTGCACAATAGAGACAAAGTAGTTAGTGAAACAAATATAAAACTTGGAAGTTTATCCCACAGAGACCCTCCTAGGTCTGTGGGAATTTATACTGGACCTGAAACAGCATAATTGCTGGGTCAAAAATAGGTACATTTTCAGGTTTTTAGTACATAGTACAAAAATGCCCCTTTAGAAAGCCTGAATCAATGAACGTGTTAGCAAGGCATCACATGGCCTTTGCCAATGGATGTACCCTCGCCAGCATGGATCTTTTTGCAGGATGTTTTTAGCATGCTAGCTAAAAATAATATTATATAGTTATTATCGTTTGCATATAATACAGACAGTTGTTAATAAACTTAGCTATTGGAAGAATCAGACAAAAGTTGAACTGGCTTTAAGGATTGACATTGTGAATTTCTTCCTTATTGTCTTGGATTTCTAAGCCTGTTTATGTCTGAATGAGGAGTTCCGTTGCAAGGCTCCCTCTGGATTATAAAAGAAAGAATTTCTGTTATGGTTTAAATCTAAAAAGTCTCCCCAATGCCTCTTGTTTTTGAAATGTGATGATTATGGGGGCATGACACGCATCAGTACATTTGTCCAGGCGTGGGTTCAATAGCTGACTTGCTGTTGGGTGGTGGGGCCTGATTGGAGGTGGTCACTATGACCTGAAAGGGGATATTCTAGTCTTGGCTTCTGTCTTCTCTCGCTGTTCCCTGGGTGCCATACGTCCAGCAGTTTTCCTCTGCTATGCCCTTCCACCTGCCATTCCTCCCTTGGAACCAGCCAACCATGGACTCAATCTTCTACCACCTGTGAGTCAGCTTAATTGCTCCTCTTGCAAGTTACGGGTGTCAAGTACTGTGTCCAGCAACAGGAAATTGACTGATACAGCCTCTGTGTGTACCAAGCAGCTGTGATGCTTGGATTCTTAAACTGGTCAGCCCTGCTGCGTGTGTCCTGTAGCCCACCTTAGCAACTAAATTCATCAGGACTCATTTGGTAAGAAGTGAAGGAAACTAACTCTATCTTAGATAAAGTAAAAAATAATGTGTTGGCTCAAACAACTGGGAAGTCAAGAGATAGATCTGACATAGCAAAATCCCAACACTGCAGCAATGACAATATCAATTCTGTCTCTCCCTGTCTGTCTGTCTGTCTCTCTTTTCTTTCCTCTTATCTCTCTCTCTCATTTGTATTTACGGTTCTTCATGTTTTCCTAGCAGCTCTCTCTGCTGGTTCCCACTGATCTATTCTAAGGAGAACGCTGGTTTGAGTTAGTGTAGTGCCATCTTTGAACCAATGAATTTGCCCAGTCTGAGCCATCTGTCCACGGGTGTGGGCTTAGCGTGGGAAACGTGGGGTAGGAAAGGATTCTGTAGCCTGATTAGTAGCCTTTCTTATGTGCATTATGTGGAATGGGGGAGGAATTCAAGACAAGGATAAAAATATCTGTTGGACAAACAAAAACTATAGTTACCTCTGTCCTCTAAAATTGCCAGCCTTGTCCTAACTATGCTCTGTGGTGGTGTGCGCTCACCACAGACCCTGCTGCCATGTTGGCCTTCACTCTGTGGCTGGTGACACATTTATGTCCCATTCAGCTTGGACTGCCTTGAAGGTCAACCATCATATGAGATTCCTTCCAAAGTCAACTTACCCAGCTTTATAGCTGGGGTTTATAGCTTCTGTTAGGGGAGGTGAGGAAACTTTGATGAATCAGCAGTTTCTAAGGCTTCTAAGTGCTCATTGCTCCTGAAATACCTTCAGGAATTCCAGAGCCACTTCTGGAGAGATGTCACGGGATGGGACCATGTTCAGGGTTATGAGGTGGCTAACTCAGCCATGGGAGCTGGGCAGAGAGGGAAAGCGAGTCAGGGGTGGGCTCCTGTGGAATATGAGCTTCCCTGCAGGTAGCTTGGCTTGCCTTTCCCATACCTGCCTCAGCGGGAGCCCAGAGCACTCTGCCCTTAGCTCCCCAGCTGAGGCCTACCTCTGGGCTGTTTTCCCCGTTCCCTGAGAATATTCCTTCTCCCGAACTCCCGCTCCTCCATGCTGGCTGGGCAGATGCTGGGAAGCAGATTTCAGTGATCTCATTACAAGAAACAGATTTGCCTGGTCCTTGAAAAGAAACTTTACTGTGTCATTTAACAGAATATTTTTTACCATTCTAGCTTTTTAATATATTTTATTGACTTTGTTATTATTTTGTCGAGTCCCCCCATTAGTCTTGTCCTTTATCCTTTTAAACAGAAAATAAGAAGCATCATCTCCTGCAAAGCCATGCCGCAAAGGGAGGAGCCAGGCGCCTGTTTGCTGGTTTCCTCCCTCCTCAAGATCCACACTTCCCCTGCCTGTTGGGTCTCTCGGGCCACTCTGCAGTGGGCATTTTAGTACTCTCCACTCCATCATTTAGTCAAATAACAAATACTAATGGTGTATTTACCAGGACTGTGTTTCAGGTGTATATTTAATTCACACTCAAGGAGGATTCAGAGTGCAGACTTTAAAGAGCACTGCCTCTGGAGAAGACCAGTGATCATATACTTGTATCTTTAAAATGTGCACACTGAGATACAGGTAGGTGAAATAACTTATCTGAAAGCGCAAACCTAGTCAAAAGTATTTACCCCAGGGTTTTCTTTAAATCTCCTGCCCTTTCTTTGCGTTTAACAGTGTAGCCCAGTGGTAGCAAACCTACAGCAGGGTGGATCATCGAAAGCTCTAGAAAGTGCACCATCACTGGAGTAGCCTCTTGCAATGTGCAAATGCACCAGGGGCCAGTTGCATTTGACAAGAGCCAAAATCTTCAATCCTTGCTTTTCTCCAGCTGTTCTGCCTGCTACTCTGACAGCGAATGGCTCAGTCTCCCCAGCTGGATTGAATAAATCTCCAAGGGTTCTATGTACAAATAAAATAATCCCTAGCAATATACAAAGATGACCCTTACGCAGCACATGGATATGTATGAGTAAAGGAAACAATTTAAAGATTTTTTTTTTTTTTTGTGGTACTGGGGATCGAACTCAGGACCCTGCGCTTGCTAGGCAAGCGCTTATTCCACTGAGCTATATTCCCAGCCCAAATTTAAAGAATTTTAAAAACTTAAATTAAGTTCAATAGAAAGAGCACTAAATTAGGAATTAATAGACTTAGGTCTATTAATTTAATTCCTAGTTGTATTATTATACTATACTATACTATATTAGCCAATTATTTCTGCATCACAATGCCTCCATTGCAAACAGAGATATTTAAATTAGACTCTCCAATATTCCTTCTAGATCTGAGATTCTATAATGTAAGTACTTTATGAAACATTATTGATTTTTCATTTCCATTTTTGCATAGAAAAAGGGACTAACAGGTTTTTTCACTGGAGGTACCTGAAATATTGAAAAGCCCAGGACTGAAGGAATCATTTTCTGCAGTTGGTGTCCTGTCAGACACAGGCTTTAACTGTCCTATGAAAGAGTTTTAACTGCAAATCCAGGCCAGTCTCCAAGCCTTTTTGTTGATCAGGATTCTCCAGAGAAACAGAACTGATACAGACAGTCCCTGACTTGTGATGTTCAGCTTGGAATTTTTCAACTTTACAACAGAGCAAAAATATATACATACAGCTAGTTCTTCACTTTTGGTATGGTATTAAATAAATCTCATGAGCTATCCAATACTTTATTATAAAATAGGCTTCTTTAGATGATTTTCCTAACCAGGCCAATATAAAGATTTTGAGTATAATTAAGGTAGGCTAGGGTAAGCTATGATGTTTGATAGGTTAGCTATATTAAATGCATTTTTGATATATTTTCAATTTAAAATAAGCTTGTTGAGATGTAACCCCACTATAGGTTGAGGAGCACCTTTAAATACATTTTTGAGAGGGAATTTATGGAAATTGGTTCATATGATTATAGAGGCAGAAGGCCCCATGATATGCAGCCTGAAAGCTGAGGAAAACCCACAAAGACATTGGCATAATTGAGTCTACATCCTATGGAGCCAATGGGGTTACTCCCAGTCCGAGGCCACAGATACAAACATCAGGAGGTTACTAGGGTGCGTCCTGGAGTGTGAAAGCCTAAAGGCCAGAAGCTCAGACATCCAAAGGGAGAAGTTGGATGTCCTAGCTCTGTGAGACCAAGAGGCCTTTCCTCCATCTTTGTGTTCCATGTAGGCTGCCGTGGAGTGAAGGATGCCTGCTCACATTGGCAAGGGCAGTCTTCGTTACTCAGGGAGTCAAGTGCTCATCTCTGCAGACACAGCGTGAAATGATGTGATACCAGGTCTCTGGGCTTTCCTTTGAGAAGTCAGTCCGACACAGAAACAATCATCACAGTTCCCTCCCAGTGCTAATGGCAGAGACACTCCCTGCCCACCCCACCCCAAATGCCTGCTAGGTTTCTGCTCATCCTAAGCAGGGAGGGTCTATGGAATCACGTACCTTCTGGCCCGTTCATATCCGTGAGATTATTGTGTAGAATGTATCAGTCTCTGTGCACCTGCACTTCTTCCTCTGCCTGAGGAATTGGGGAGGATGTTGAAGAGGCTCCTGAGGGCACAGGAGGTACCACACATGCTGCTGCTTTTTCCTTCCTGGCAGAGTAACCCTAATCCATTGTCGAAGAAGGTCTTCTTCTCATGCTTTCTTTCTTCGCAACAATATTTTTAAAATTAGAAACCAGATTTTTTTTAACCATTTGTTTTGATTTAATAATTCCATGTGCTATGATCTGGGTATGTTTTATTCCCAAAAGTTAATATGTAGAGGATTAGTAACCAGTGTAATGTTTTCAGAGGTAGTGGGACCTTTAAGGGGTGGGGCCTGGTGAGAGGTGATTCCACTGTTGCTCTTGTGGAGGAATCAATGTTGACAACAGGGAGTAGATGAGTCTGGTAATTAGAAGTGATTGATTAGTTCCTATGAGTTGACTGTTATAAAAGAGTGATCCTGGACCTTCCTCTGTCTCTTCTTTCCTGTCTTGACCTGTGACCTCTCTGTATGTACCTGCTTTCCTTTCTACTTCTCTGTGATATTATGATGCAGCCAAGGGGACTCTCAGATGCTGTTTGTACTTTGCAGCCACCAGAATCCTGAGCAAAACAAACCAGTTTTCTCCATCAGTTTCCAAAACTCAGGTATTTTGTTATAGCAACACACTCTAAGATACCATGTAAATTAGCCTTATTCTTTAAACTGAGCTATATCCCTGGCACTAGACCAATTACATTAACCCAGAACTTACTATCTGTGCCCAAAGGTGAACATACCTATATTCAGCAAATATATATTCAACTGAAAAAAGAAAGCCATCATTCCACCCTTTGTAAAACACATCTCTTGGGTTTTTAAAATTTAGATGCTGACCAGAAAGGCGAATTAATTTTAAGCATAAAAAAGCTGAAGTATGAGAGATGGTTTGAATGGGGTCTCAGGAGTCGGTCTTCAAAGCTCGAGTTAGGCTTCATTATTGATACTTGCTGTCACCTCTCCCAATTCCACTGGCTTCTCATCTATCACATACCGTTCATATGACCTTAGTGCTCCAAAATTGAGTACACAGGCCCTTACTTCACTAGGCCAAAATGGGCCCTTCAAAATGGGCGGTTCCTTCACAGTCTCGCGCTCCTGCACTCCCCTGCGAGCTAATCTAAGAAACCAAGCAGAAGGAAGGAGATGGCCCTGCAGGCGTCTCTTTCTGCCCAGTTAACGGAGTATACTTTGCTTCCCCTTGGTCACTACAGAGTCCTCATACATGCTGTTTCCTCTGCCTCAAAGTCCTGCCCTTGCCCCAGCCTGTGCACTCCAATTTGGCCTCCATGTCTCAGTGTAGATGCTGTTACCTCTGGAAGCCTGGCCTGACACCTCACGTCTAGGTCAAATCCTCTGCAATACCTCTGGCTTATACCTCTGAGCGCGCAGCTCTAGTCTCTGCTTTAAAAGACTGAAACATCTAAGTCCTTAAGATCCGGGAGCCTAAAAATGGAGAAGCACCCCAAATAAATCATGCTTTTAACCAAAAACTTAATTCTTGCAGCAGCACTTGCTCAGGAGGCTGCCAAAAATAGTGGGGTCATTCCAAGCAGAAACTGGTGTGCTCCCCACCAAGATTAAGGCGATGGCTGGTAACTGACAACCAGTTTAGCTCCTGTCTTCACAGCCCAGTGAGTGAAGGGAAGGCCAGCAGATGCTGATGATGAAAACCATCAGATTTGCTCACATATTCCCTGAAGATAATCAAAACACAGCTGTTTAGTCTCTGGCTGGGTGTCTGGTTCTCTCTCCCGCCCACAATTGTTCCAGCTGTCAGTTATAGCCAGTGAGTCACCGCTGCCGAGAGACAAGAGTCCTGCTAGGACAAACCCAAGTGTCATCCTGGGAATACTTAGCACGTCTTTCTCCCACCACAGATATTCCACTTGGCTCTCTCTGCCTGGTGTTTCAGCTCCTCCAAAATTTCAAATATAGAATGCAGTTCACATTCAGCTTCTGAGAGGACTGATTGTCTTTGGGGGCTTCTGCATCTGACAGCACAAGAGGAAAATCATCATGGGGGCCAGTGGGCAGTGCGCACTGTCAACAAGGGCTACTGAGAAACAACCCTGTGTGGTGCTGAGAAGAAAAACGACAGAGCAAGCAGCGATATACTGTAACAGGGAGGGTCTGGGAGGGAAAGCAGGAGGGTGCAAAAGAGAAAGGGCACAAGAACCCTCAAAACGCACCCTGGCACGGATGGCCAGGAACACACTAAACTGAAGGAAAGAAGCCAGGCACAAAGAGCCTTAGACAGTATTATCTCCTTGATGTGAAATACCCTAAATAAATGAGCACACAGAGACAGAAAGTAAACTAGTAGTTTCCAGGGACTGGAGAGAGGGGAGAGTGGTGAGTGACTAAAGCTGAGTTCTGGAAGCGGAAATGTTCTAAAATTTGGTTGTAATAATGTTGCAAACGCTGTGAATATTCTTTTAAAAAGCACCAGATGGCACATTGAAGGTGGGTGAATTCTATGGTGTCAGAATTTTGTATCAGCAAAGCTGTCTAAATATAATCTGGGGTTTTGAGTTTCTTTGAAAAAATAAATATTTGCTAATTTAACTTGTTTTCATAGTATCTATTTCTGTATTCTAAAAGTCAGTTGCTGAGAAAAAAAATTCAATGAAAGACAACTGCATGTTAGTTTTTCTCAGAGCTGGTCTTTGACTTGTGCTTGGCCCCTGGGCACCCTGCACACAGCAGCTAGCGTACAGCTGCCTGTGGCAGCCCATAGCTCCCTCTGATTTAATTTCTCCATGACCGATCCAAGAAGTCCTGTGCCTGTGATGCTTTGGGTTCCAAGGACATAGTGGTAACTCCAAGACAAAATCCCTGACTACCTGAACTTGCATTTCAGTAGAAGAGAGCTGAACAGAGGAAGAGGATGTCAAACAGCCACTGAACTCTACAGTGTGACCAGCAGTGTACACAGCATGTTCTCGAATGGCATGAGTTGGGTTTGGGTAATCCATGGTTGTCATCCAGTGCAATGTGGACCCGAGTGGACGGAAGCCAAAAGTTGAACAAAAGGGTAGAATAGTAGTGTTTGGACTCAGCACTGACCAGTACATAAATATGCAATAATAATAGCAGGATAAACTATGAAATAATAGCATTATATAACATAAGAAACAAAATAAAGCAAAGAAGACGTACTTTTCTTGGTCCTCCAGCTAAGACCTCATAAACCTGAGAGAACTGGAAGACTACAGAATTTAAGCATCAGCCCACAACCACAGGGATTGCTCTAAGCTAGGGACAGACCTACTGCAGGGAGTAGGGAGGGAATGAATATTCTACTTCAGATAGGTGGTCAGGGATAGGTGTGGAATGATGGTATCTGAGCAGAGTTCTACATGCAAAGTCAGCTCTGTGATAACTAGGGAAAGACTTCCAGGCAGGGGGAATGCAAGCATGAAGACTTTAGGCTGACACAAGTTTGAGTGTTTACGGAACAGAAAAAAAAAATGCCCTTGTGGCAGGAGCACGGTGTGATGATAGAAAACAGATCAGAGAAATAGCCAAGTGTCAACATTTATTCCTAATGTCAGGGAGCAGTTCATTCCAGAAAGACAGCTATGTGGGTAGATCTTGTGGTGGAACTATGAAGAATCTTCTAAAATAAGCAATACTGCCCTGTGAACATGAGGAGACACAGAGAGACACATGAGAATCAAGGGATGAGCTTTGTCTCGGGGAGCAGTCTCCTGGGCTATCTAGTTTTTCACCTTCCCTAGAGGTCTGTAACTCTACCCTGCCCATCATTTGATTTATATCTTGAGAAATGTAATTTATTTTTTAACTCTATAAAGGCCCTCAGATTTGCAAGGCCTCTTAAACTACCTAAATATATTTTGTTTCTAACTTGATAGAGTCTTTCAGTCTTCCGAGTTCTTTGGATAATGTAACTCTTCTAAATATTTAAAATGAGATCCCATTGAATTTTGGATGCCTCTAATGGGTTTATTTAACTTGGTGTTAAAAATTACAAGGTCATTTTCCTGACAGGGAGGGAGGGGGAGAAAAATGGGCAAAGAAATTGATGATGTGCTCGCGTTGAGAGACACAGAGAGTAGTAGTTGAGGGCAGAGGCTCTGGGATCAGGCTGCCTGGGTTCGGGACTAATATCGCTTTGTACTGTTGATAGACCCTTGGGTAGGTTATTTAGGGTCCCTGTATCCCACTTCTCCCTTGTGAGACATGGGGTCAGTAATGGTCCTGGTTAATGGTGCAGATGTGACAACTGAATGAAAATATTCATGTCTCTGCTATCTGTGGCATCACTCCAAGTCCTCTGAGGCCTTTTCTTTGCTCTGGATACCGCTGCAGTGAGAAGTTCCCTTCAGGCTCTGACCAGCTTCGCCTAGAAACAACTTGACAATGCCTCTCTACCGACCTCCTCCTAACTACTGCTTCCTGCCCCGGTGCTTCTCTGATGCCACAATATAGGATACCCATGGGAACCCACACTCTGAACTCCAGAGCTCTAGATGTGAACAGTCTAGACACATGAGGGAATAAAAGCTCTGAGATCTTCTGAGAGGAAAAGAAGTCATGGATGTATATGTCTCCTTTTTCCCTTGGGCAAACAGTTCTGAGAAGCGTTTTTGTAAGGCTTCTTGCCAAGCATCTGTTGTCATGGCGGTAGCCTAGCTATCAAACCATCCTTGTGTTGAATTTCCCTCCTTCTGTATTTCACGGCCTCTTGTCTCTTATATTTTATTATCTGGGATCATTTCTCAAATAAGTTTGTTCTATGTCTTTTGCTTACGCTCAATTTTAGAGTGAATTCGAGTTAAGATTACATGTAAAATGTTTAGAACTGTACCTGGCATACTGTCAGCCCCATGTAGGTGTTAGGTTTTATTCTTTCCCAAGGGAGTGATAATTGTGGTGGGCCATTAGATTGAAACTGGGTTCTATGGAAGTGAGGAAATGATAGCGGGGCTAGAGCGTGAAGAGGTGGCGGCATCAGGGGACTGGAGGTCACACAAGGCATTGGTATGTGAGTAGAGGTGACAGAGCAAGTGAGCTGAAAGAAGGTGGCCAGGATCTTAAGGGTCTTAAGATCAGTGTATCAAAGTGGTATCGTTATTGGCAGTAACAGAGCCTAGAATATGACTGTGATGGGTGAGATGACACGGTAGAAAATGTAAGATCAAAGTGGCTCAAAATCTAAAAGGCCATAGCATTTATTTATATATAAGCTAGCCAGCTCCTACTGCAACCATGCCATGTAATAAACATCCCAGAACCTGCTGACATACTACATTTACTGTCATGTTCACCAGCCTGCAGGTCAGTTGGCTTATCTAGGTGAGGTCCAGCAGCAGAATCCATTTGGTTTGGTTCAAATCTTCTGCACATGTGTTTGATCCAAGGCTTGGGTTAAAGGGGCTGTCTTGGTTACTTTTTTCTCGTTGCTGAGACAAAATACCCAACACCCAAAATGAAGAAAGGAAAGGTTTATTTAGCTTACAGTTTGTGGAGGTTTCAGTCCATACTTGGCTGCTTAGAGGCAGAGTGGCACATGGCAGAGGGCAAACTGTTCATGGCAGCAGAGCACAGCAAAACAACCAGAAAAAAGGCAGGAATGGCTGCAAGCAGCCTCCTTTTCTCCCCTACAATGTAAACAGCCTACCCCCACCCAGGGGTGTGTACCTCTCACATAACCTCCATGCATCCACTTCCACAGGCTCAGGATGTGTACAAAGCAAGCACCCTGGCTTCCTGCTGAATCACTGAGCCAAACCTCTGGACTCCCCAAGTTGACACAATGTATCAACCATAACAGGGGCATTAGCTACTTGGGGCATATTCATCTCAAGCGTATCATGGCAGGAGCCAAACTGGAATCATACGAGCATATTCACCATGTTCTCACATTTATGTTGATCAAAACAAGCTGCATACCAAGCCCAGACCCAATCTTTCAGATATGTGTGCTCTGCCCTCAGTGGAGGGGAAAGGGAGTATTTGCTAGCGACCATCCAAACTATCACAGCTTGGATGTTGCAGATGCCAAGAATGGCGCCATGAATAGTGGAGAAGGATTCTAAGCCAGGTGCTGAGCCCAGCCCAGCACACACTGCACAAAAGAGATGTGAGGACAGTAATGGTGCAGCTTCCCTTCCCGTGCTGACCAAGCGAGCACACACTTCACAGAGCTAGACCTTCTCCTGCTCCTTTATAAGCTTTTAGGCACAATTTTTTTCAGTCACTTTTAGATAGTGAAGTCTTCTGTTTGCTTTAAATGTTAAAAATCTGATATTTAGAAATTAATATGTTCAACCGCATATAACAAAATCTCTCAATTTCATTCAAAACCCACTCTCTCTCCTCTTGGATTTGAATTCTGAAGGTGGGAAGCCTGGAGCGGGGTTGGCTTCTCAGCTACTAGCCATCTCCTCCACTGTCTAAGCGCTCCTGGGTTGGCCTGGTGGCGGGGCCGTGGGAGAGGTTCAGGCACCACAAGGTCTCATTTGAAAGGCACCAGTGAAGCTTGCTTTTGTCTAATGTTTAAACATTTGGATAAAGTATACTGGTATGGACAGTAAAATTTCCTCTATTTGGAGCACTTTAGTGTTACCTTCAAGTCTGTACCCTCTTCTGTTTACTTTCTGAAATTTCTCATTTCCACTCCCTTCATAGAAAGTGATTCTTCCTTTTGCCTCCTGTTGTGGAAAAGTACTCTCTGAGCCTCTAGTTTTATTCCACACAGGTTTTCTGTTGGGGCCCTACTGCTTTGCCCATCTTAGGCTTCTTGGCCTGAGGTCCAGTGCCAGCCTTGGTGCCTTCACAGACTCAGGACGACACTAACAATGTTTCTGTTTTCCTTGACACCCTTCCTGCTGGGCTTAGTAAGAAGGAAATCACTACCACACCTCCTCCATGGAGGAGACTAAGACCCATAGCTCATCAACAATTCTCTCCCGGGAAAATCTTCCTCTAGTCTCCCACTTCTTCCTTGGTTATCTGAAGGTGCAAACCTTCCTACATTGCATACCCTGCTTGGATAGCCAAGTGCTTTATTCTGGTATGTGAGGCAACTATACTGTTTTGGATCCTCGGTCTAAACTGAGGCTGAAAGAGTCTCATTTTACAGAAATGTAGGAGGGTCTCAGAAGTCACAAATGGAGTACAAAGTGGCAAAGGGAGTAGAAACAAGATTTTCACACAATAAAAGCAAGACAACAAAAGAGAGTCATTACGTTCTCATTTTTGGATCCTTTTCCTCAAATTCATAATCACTGGGTTCCTGGCAGAGGACTTAAAAAAGACATGTATGGGGTTGCAACTTGCCTGCCTATAGTTGAAAATGTAGTATGCAGGTTATGGTTTACCAGGAAAGGATTGACTAAGATCTAAGCTCCAGGAGATCAGCAAGTACTCTGGTAGAAGCTGCGAGTTGTGAGGTTGTGAAGAGAAGGACCCTGCTCCTGGTCAGTGTGAAGGGAAGAGGAAACTCCAAGCCTTATGCATATATACAAACCCAGACCCCACATGACGTAGAAATTCAGTCAGCACTGGGGAAAACTGTAGAGAAGAAAAGTTAGTTGTTGGAGTATAACTATTTCCCCTTTCTGAGGTCAGCCTTTTCCTACTCTCTTATATTCAGGAAGTTCATCTTTTTTGGAAAGTTAGTCTCTTCCAAAAAGTCAGATGATAACCCCACTGATCCATCCCACCCAAAGCCACTTTCTTCCACCAGCATAGAAAGAGTCCTGGAACCAAAAAAATGGGGAGTGGGAAACATCAAAGGCAAATTCATGATGTAATCACATTTACATGTTCTAAAATTATCCAGAGGCTGGGGTGTAGCTCAGTGACTCAGTGCCCATGAAGCCCTAGGTTTCATCCCTAGAATCACAAAAATAAACCAAACAACAGAAAAAATAGAACTATCCAGATGTGGTGGCACAGACCTATAATCCCATCTACTCAGGAGGCTGAAACAGAAACATCACTAGTTTAAAGCCAGCCTGAGCAACTTAGCAAAACTCTGTCTCAAAAGCAAAGAAACAAAACAAACTATGATTTCTTGAGCTGTATTGCAGAGAAACCTAGGAATCAGCAAGAGGTAGAGAAAAGTCATGATAATTCTGTATAAGTTCCATTCTATGTGCTTGGGAGGAAATATATGTTTATATTTACAAAGTGATTGCAAAACCAAACAAATCCATAGGATACTTGAGTTTTAAATCACGCAGATTACATTTGCAACAGTGATAGGATGCTCTGTTTGTCCTTGGACCCTTAGTACCTAGTACAATGCACAACATGTGGAAGATTCTGGAAAGATGTGGAATTAAATAGAACATATAGTACAGAATGTGTAGTACAATGCATATCACACTGAAGGGGATATACAGTATGCAATAAGGAAAAAGAATAGTAAGAAAGTAGGAATTTAAGGCAGTGTTTCTTCCTCTGATTAATAGCTATGCTTACTTCTTTCTGATAATGAGAATTAATGTTTATATAGCTTCTCCTTTTGCCTTGGCTGTCAGAAAGCTTAGGCTTAACTATTTCAGCTCTCAGATGGTTCAGTATATTCATTACTTCTCTTTTCTAAGGGATCCACTATTTTTGCCACTTTGTTAACCTTATAATGTTTAATTTTGGAACTGAGAGGGTAAAAATAAGTTATATTTCTGTTCATAGTCTTTGCTCTAAAGCAAACAGCAAGATTTGATTGATGGCCAGTTCCTGGGATTGTGGTGGACACTGCAACGCAAAGCCAGGGCTACAGGAAACCTAGAGTTTTATTTCAGAGAGCTGTATCTGTGCTCTGCTGGAACTCTGCCCTTTCTAACTTCAACCACGAGGCATCCTGAGAGCCTGCCAAATAATTTCACTCTTAGAGAAACCCAAGAAAAGGAACGACAAGACAGTAGACACAATCTGAACTTACATCTACTACTGCCCAAGTGAACACTAGCTGCCCTACGATAGAAGAGATGAGGAGAGAAAAAAATAAAGGCAAAGGCAGAGAGGACAGGGAGGAAACACAACAGCAGGCACTGTGGCTGAGGCCGACGGCCCTGGGTAGGGAAGGGAGGAGAGAGGAAGGAAAAGGGGGGAGAAGTGGGGACAGAAGAGAGAATGACCATTTATTACTTACTATTAACTGAAAAAATATTAAACAAATATTTATTCAATATTTTCTTTGTCGTAGAAACTGAGATTATAATAATGGACAAGACATAAAAGAGTTTTTCCTCTCATTCGGTTGCATTCTAGCAGGGAGAAAAATAGACTTCCAACAACTTACGTAAATGACGAGTGTCAGAAAGAGGCAAGTGTTGGTATTTTAGTGAAGAGCGAGAGACCTGCTCTAACTCTGTGAATCAAGGAAGAGGTCTCCAAGATGAGGCCAAAGGAGGATCCAGGGTTTGGTGGAGGAAAAGCAGAACATGTTTGAGGCAAGCTCAGCGTGAGAGCCACAGAAAGGGAGAACAAGACTGCTAGGAGGAGGTGCCGGGGACAAGGAAGGAAATCCTCAGGGCCTGGCTGGGCAGGGCAGAATGCACACCTACAATACAGGCAACAGAAGGCCACCAAAGGGTTCAAATAAGGTAATGACAACAGTCTAATTTGTATTCTCAGAAGACCACTTGTCCAGGTGGAGAATGAATGGAAGTGAGTGGACGTGGAGGTAGGGAGACTGCTAAGAAGGCTCCACTTCTCAAGCTAACCCACCACAGAAGAAGGTTGTGAGGAGAACAGAGAGAGGGTGTCAGGGTCATCACTCAGGCAGGTGGAATCTATAGGACTGGTTACTGGCTGCCTGTGGGAGCTGAAGGAAAGGGATAAGTCCAGAATGATGCTCACATTCCTAGCGCAAACCACGCGAGGAGTTGAGAGTTCACTTTCCTAGGAAGAAAACTCTAAAATAGGTTATTAGGGGTTAAGGTCATGGGGAAGATCACCAGTCTAGTGTGAAACATACTGAATTTGAGGAGCTCTTAAAACAGTAGTATGGACATGCTAGGTAAATTGGATGCAGTATATGGATTAGTATCTCCAAAGAAATGCTGAGCTTAAGCTATAATTTGGGAAGTTGTTGGACTTTAGAAAATATTAAAGATTGAGGGCCGAATGAATTTACCTGGGGAGTGTAACTTGGAAAGGGTCTGGGACAAAGCCCTGAGTCTCCAACTTTTAATGGTTAGAGGAAGATACTTGAGACAGAACACTGAAAAATAGTTTCCAGAAAACTTTAAGCTGATGTTTGGACAGAAAAGGGTACATTGCCTCAGGTATCTACAATAGGAAGATGTTTACACCATCATGCTTATTCAAAAATCCATGAAAAATACAGAGAAAGGAAAACTGCCCTCAGGTTTACTGCTATCTTTCAGAAAATTAGGTTGATTAATTTTGACTGTCAACTCAATTAGCCCGAGAAATGCCCAGGAGATTAGTAAAGCAAACTTCTAGGTGTGTCTCGGTAGAACGTGGGGGTGTGAACTGAGGGACTATATCTGGTCCCTGGCCACTTCCTCTTGTCACGTTCCCTACTCGGGTTCCTGGGCGCCATGAACTGCACAGCCTTACTCCGCTATGCCCTTTCACCATGATGCCTCTGCCTTGGACCTACGCAGCCATGGACTGACCCATTTAAAAGCTGAGCCAAATTAAACCTCTTCTGTAACCTGTAGGTGTTAGGTATTGTGTCCCGGTGTGGAAACCCAAGAAAAGGAATGACAAGACAGTACACACAATCTAAACTTACATCTACTACTGCCCAAGTGAACATGTTACATAACATCACCAAAACATTAGCAAGTTGTAAAAACTCTTACAATGATCACACTTACTCGCTGCGTGAAGTAATGATTTGCAAGTGAGTGCTAGAGGTGACTATACCTCTCCCACAGAGGAGAAATAACAGCATCTGTTTCTCTTCTGCCTCCCAAGCCCACACAAATGCCTCTCACTGATAATCTGGTATAGATAGTGTACCTTCTGGTTCACGGTTTTGGTAAAGTGTAGTGACCAGCCTCATGGCCCCTGCTGTGCCTCCAGTGCCCCAGAAGTGTTTCAGTGTGTGAACTTGGCTTCTCTGGGCTTTTTAATGTTTCATGAATCTCTAGGCTCCAGAGTTCAACCTTTTCCTGCTTGTAATACCAAAACTGATTTCCAGCCTTCTGACAAAACCACCTCTATGGCTGCTATTTTTCCATTTCCTTCACAGCTCTCCCTCCTCTCTGTGCAAACACATTGTTACTATTTTCCAGAAGGAAGGACAAGAGAAATTAAATAATTTGCTTGTAATTATAGAGCTAATAATTATTAGGTTTTTGGTGCTATTGAGAGACACTGACAGAGACAAAAACAAGCCTTTATTGCCAGTGCGGGAGGGATGCAGGAGATCACAAGGACCCTCAGAGGAGGGAGCTGGGGAACAGGTTTTTATTAGGTCAGACTGAGGGTGGAGTTAATATGAGCAGTTGATGTGTCGTGTTGGGAGATGATTGGAGGATTGTTGGTGCATGCGCGAAAAGGAAACCAGAAGTTTATTTTGAGACTAGAAAAAGGATATGGAGGTTGGGCTTGAAGGGACACATTGTCGTTTTTTGGATCAAGTGCCGTCTTGGATTACCCCCATGATAGCCCTGGCAGATGAACAAAAACCAATCAGTAATTATAATTTTAATCCAGATTTATCTCTGATCTATTGAAAGGAACAGTTAAAGTGTTTGATCAATCTTACATGTCTGTATTTGTTTATCTGAGTGTCCAATTTGAAGATATCAATATGTAACACAACAACCATTGTTAATTTCCAATCCTGACTTATTTCAATCTAAATTATGCTCTTTCTGTACATTAATCTTTTATGTACAGAGTGCGGAAAATAAAGACTATTCAAGGAGAAAAATAAAAATAAAACAGAAAAGACGATATCATTATCGAAAGTAAGGAAGAAGACGCAATCCCTCCTGTCCTCTCTCTGTCCCAGAATTGCCTCTTGCTTTGGTTCTGCTATGATGGCAACATGATCACTGGCGCACACCCATCCAGCTCTGTACATGCTCCTTTTTCTCTTGAACCTTCTCTGTCTCTCTTTCTCCCACTAGCAAAGGTCTTCAACGTTCCTCATCAGAATCATTGCAAACTCTTTTCTCTTTTCTGCCCTTGCACTCAATCCAATTCATCATATTGCTGCTAAAGTGATCTTTGCAAAGCAGAAAACTGACCCTTCAATTACCTTTCAAAAGGGCTGTATCCCTTTTGTATAAAGTTAAAGTTTGTCAGCATGGTGCAGATTTGCCCTGCTGTATTTCTATGCTCATATTACACTCTTTCCTGCATGTGCCCTATGAGCCAACTATACTGACTTACTTGCTATTAATGTACAATCATAATTCTTTGGTCTCTAGTCTTCTACCTGTTGTTGTTCCTCAGCCTGGGGTGTCCTTGTCTTTTCTTGCCTGGCTGATCTTTGTTCCCTCTTCTCTCAGGGCTCTGCCTAGGGAGTGTTTCCTGGTGTATAGGAGGATTCCCTTCACCCCATCATCACCTTTTGCTCACTGCTATTAGAACACCAGCCACCCTGGGTTATAACTGCTGTTTTCCACCAAATTGTGAGCTCTTTAAAGGCAAGGATTTATCTGCTTCCTCAGCAGTAGGTATTTTCTATATAGTCAGTCTTTAAATAGTCATGGAATGAATAAATGAACGAGTGAAGCTATTTATGAGGACTGTGCAAAATAGAGAGAATGTGTGTTTCCATATTGACCTACTAAGGGGAATAAAAACACCTTCAAAGAGTTGATGGTCAATCTGATGAATGAAATCACTGAGGACAACATGGACTATAAAAAAGAAAAGTCAACAAAAGGACAAGAGGCCAAAAAATATTGTACTGAACACAGAATTAATTGTTAGCCTCGGCTACCAATCAGTTACCAATTTCCCAAGGGAAGACAAATTGGCAAAACTCAGCTTATGTTTTTTTAGTACATGTTTGCAGGACGTGATGCTTACATTCATCTTAGGGCGTAGGTGCAGTACTACCATCTCATGATTGTTTTTATCTCCCTTCCCCTCCCTTCTCCTATTCCTCTTTCTTTTTCCTCTTATATCTTTCTTTTTAGTCCATATTTGCAGCACACAATGATTGCATTCATTATGGGTGGCTGGAGCATGTACATAACAGATCTTAAATCTCTTTATGTCCACTTTCCCTCCTCCTTCCCTTCCACCTTGGTCTCTTGATCCCCTCTCCATTTGCAAAAGAACTCAGCCTGTTTCCTTTTATCAATCTTTTATTTTCTTTATAATTTATTTGAACTTTGAGCTTCTCATGTGAGAGAAACTGCGTGCTATTTAAGCTTGTGTGTCTGGTTTATTTTACTTAACATTGTGTTTTTGTAATAGCTAAATCTTGGAAGCCACCTATATGTCCATAAACAGACAAATGGATAAAAAAAAATGTGGTGCCTGTACATAATGGAATACTATTACATTCCTATAAAGAAGGATAATGTTCAAGTTACATTTATGTCATCTATTTATGGTGATATAATGTGCTTGCTTTGATCAGTTAGTAAATCTGTTTATAATTTTGTCCATGTTGTATACATTTAATTGTTGTGAAATAATCCAATTTGTCAAAATTCCAAACTTCAAATCTCTAACGAGGTACTGTAAATAAAAATAATTGAATCTAGGTATATCCTATCAACTGTCTAAGTCACTACCTCCTAGGCAAGGATAGATATTCTTGAAGGTGGCTCCTTGTATCACTACCTAATAGGTGGAGAAGCTGGCCAGGAGAAGGTAACAACATTCATATCTGGATAAGAATCTCTGTGAGGCCTTTCCAGACAAGGGGCTAAATCTTTTCCACTCATTATCTCACTGAACCCTGTCACCAGCCCTGTGGGATTCATGTCATCATTCTGTTTCACCAAGGTGGAGATGGCTTTGAGGGGTTAAGGCAATTTCCTAAAGTCACAGAACCATCAGAGACAAAGCTGTGTTTCTCACTTTTCCAGCTCCAAAGCTTGTCCTTTTGACCACTTATTTACTACCCTCTCCTTCCTCTCTGAAGCGAGAATCACTCAATCAGGGAGTATGATAATGGGCAGCCGAGATGTTTTCCTAAGAGAAAAATGAGCATGGTATTTTGATGTGTCATGATTTCTATCGTAGTAGAGTGTCACCTACTGAGGAAAGGATTTGATTTGGACGAGTAAACTAAAACTCATCTGCTGACATTGAGCTCAAGTGGCCCCTCAGTCCTCTTACACAAAGCTGATTGCTCCTTCCTTTGTACATATTTCTACGTGTTTTCCTAAAGACATCCTTTATAGTCACATGCTGCTGTAGTCTATGTGTCTGTTTCTTCGGTGGAACTGTGAGCTTCTTAAAGGAAAAGATGGTGCCTCAGTCATCCTTCATCCCCAGCACTTTGGAGCCTGGTACATGCAGACCTCGCAAATGCTTGTCAAATGATTGCACGAGTGAGTTACAGACGTGGTGAAGGTATAACACAAACCACGATAGGCAATGTGAATGAGAATGAGAATCTCTCAGCTTATGCATGTAGAATGCGACCTAGGCTTCCTCTGCTTGAAGAGCAAAGCTCATATTCTGAATTACTGCAAGGACAAAAGGAGAAAAATGGAGAAGACATTGGAAGGGCAAAGCAGGGTTCCGCAGTCCACGGGCGCGCGGCGGGCGGTGTCTTCTGGCCATGAGGAGATGAGCACCCTCCCTCTCAGGATCCTGCTGCTAAAAACAAGGACTTACATTTACATTTTAGTAATGAAATATGAAATATTGATTCAGAAAACGGGGCTGTAATCAAAATTACACACAGGCACACACTCCAAAATAAACTCAGCACAACTCAGATTGCAAATCAGCCCATTATTTCCATCCTGCTTGTTCTGTAAGCACCTTACAGACAGACTACATAAGTGTTCCTAGAGTTGACTGTCTGTTCAGAAACATAGATCATGTCAATTTGGAAAACTTGCAGTCACCAAAAATAGTGAAGTCTTAAATTAGTTATGACCTAATTTTGAACAGGAGAAGGCTTCTGCACCCCAGGCTTCCCTGATGTGCCTTCTCTGATGTGTACTAGAAAAGCCCTTCTGTCACGCTACTTGGCACTGAGATAGCACACTTAAGCTGCTTAATGTTACAGCCACACTTTCAGCCTCACAGACTAAACTTTGGAGAGAAAAAGTGAATGCTAAATGCCTGCTGTCAGCTCTGGCACTCAGATCTGGAAATAAGTGTCTTTCCCACAAGAAATAGAAATAAAAACAAACCACTTAGCCTTGGCTTTTACACCGGCTTATGAGTACACATGTACATTCTTTCTCTCCCTCTGTCTGTCTCCCTAACTCTCTTTCTCTCTGTGTCTGTCTCTCTCTGCTTTTCCTTCTCTCTGTCTCTCTCTGTCTCTCTCTGTCTCTCTCTGTCTCTCTCTCTCTCTCTCTCACACACACACACACACACACACACTCACACACTCACACACTCACACACTTACACACTCACTGACACTCACACTCACACACATACTCCATACCATCATCCCAAAGTGGAACAAGTTCACATTAGGAGCTTGAAAATCTGATCAAAGTAGAGACAACAATCCAAGTCTCTAGGACTCTGATGCATCCAACACTTTATTTCTTGTTTATACTACATCCAACAGCATGAGCCACGAACAGTACTATTTTTGAAGTTTGTTTCTTCTAATTAAAAGAGATATAGGACCAATATTTTCTAAAGTAGTTTAAATTATCTAGTTCGTACCTCATGACAATTGTTCCTTTCGGAATCTTTGTTATATTGATCAATAAATGCTGTAATCTTCTCAGGCTAAGGCAGTGGCTGCCACAGAGAACGTATTCAATATATGTTCATGAATAAATGAATGAATATACAAACAAATGAGAGAGAATGAGCAACTGTAAAGATAAATATGATAAAAATAATGATAAGAATACGATAAATATGATAAAAATCATTATAACACAGTAATAATGTTACCACAACTTTTATTGGCTGGAATGCAGACAAGGAGTCACTTGAATACCGTCATGACGGACGTGCCACAAATTTGCAAGGTTTTGTGAGAAATGTTATTTGGTTCTCCAGGTCTTACTGTGATGTGGGAAAGTACTGTGTTTAGCTTTTTGTTCCTTAGGAGGATGTTTTAAATCATCATATAATTTTATAATGTGCTTTATTTCAATCTATTTTAAAGCCTACAAATTAAATCTCCAGTTTATAGATAATAGCAATCCCAGAGGAGCTTTTTATATATTGGAGTGCAACTCAACGATCCCAGCTACGAACTCAGTTTCCAGCACTACTGGAAGTCAGCAAGAAAGTCCAGCTCAGCCCAGAGCTCTGGAACTCTCTTTGAAAGACTAAAGTCTCAGAATTGGCCTGTCTGTGGGCTCTAAACTCAGAAGTCCAACGGCAGTCTAAAGTTTGTAGTTGCAAGTATCATTCTAAGTTTTTTTTTGTTTTTTTTTTTGGCGGTACTGGGGATTGAACTCAGGACCCTGCGCTTGCTAGGCAGGCACTTATTCCACTGAGCTATATCCCCAGCCCCACAAGTATCATTCTAAGGGACAATCTCATATCTAGATAAGTGCTTTGCCAACTTGAATGCATGTGGGATCATCTGAAGGTCTGGGTGCAGTGTATATTTGGATCCAGTAGGTCTAGCGTAGGGCCTGAGCACCTACTTTGCTAGTAAGATAAAGATGGTGCATGGAGAGGGCACCGTGTGGCAGCAACAGTCTGGAATCTCTGGACGCACCCACAACAGCACCTCCTATCAGGGTAGCAATTACAGAGGTGATGTACGTGTTCAGCTGAGAGGAGGAATTTGGAAATGCCTTCTCACTGAGCACCAGCCTGCCAAAATACAGTCACTGGAGTCAACATACATGAATTTAAAACAAAACACTGATACTCAGTGGCTTTGAGGCCTTGGGCTAATTATTTTGGGGTCTTCAGTTCTGCCATCTGTAAAATAAAGATGGTAATACCTACTTGCTAGAACTGCTGTGGAGATTAAATCTTCTCAGACCTACATTTGACATCCCACTCCCACCTTAAATCTTTTTTTTTTTTTAATATTTTTTTTTATTTAATGTTTTCTGAAATTCAATGCAAACATATCACCCCATTTTCTTTTTTTTTTTTTTTCCGGTACCAGGGATCGAACTCAGGACCTTGTGCTTGCCAGGCAAGTGCTTATGCCACTGAGCTATACCCCCAGCCTTCACCTTAAATCTTGATACCTGTGGGATGTTGAGAAAAATCATTCAGGCTCAATCAGCCTCAGTTTTCTTACAGGAAACAGGAAAGATTAATTTACTTGTGAAGTTGTTTTCGGAAACTGAGTAAAACAATTCAATGTTTCCAACATGGGACATAATCCCCGAAGTTCACATTTATGTGAAAATGTTATCCAGTGTAGGAGTTCAGTGAAAAGAAGTTCAAAATAAGTCATCTAGGTAAAAGACTCAGGGAAAGCGCTTGGGGAAAGCTCAGTCTGATGAGTCCTGGAAGACGGTTAGGATCTGCAGAGTGGATGAGAAGGTTGCCACTTTACAGGCATGTCAGAGCCCCAGGTAAATTTCTGTCCATTCTTCACCTGACTAACTTTATTCACTTTTTATGTTTCAACTTAGATGTCATGAAGGGAGCCTTCCCTGCCCCTCAAGCCAGGTTGATTCTGTAGCAACTACATTGTCATCACAGTACCTGGTATCTGTCAGCGTAATTAACTAACTGGGCTCCATGCCAGTTTCTAAGGGCTATAAGGCAGGAACTTTTCCTACCTTGTTTAGCCCTAGACTTAGCACAACATCCAGGAATACTGTAGGCATCATGTTATCTTTTTTTGCATATTTTCTTTTGTAGCGCTGGGGTCAAACCTAGGGCCTCAGCATGCTAGGCAAGTGCTCTACCACTGAACTACATCTCCAGCCCCCTTATTTTCCTTACAGGAGATGAGGTCCTAGTACGTTGCCCAGACTGGCCTCCAATTCACACTCCTCCTGCCTCAGCCTCCCAAGTACCTGGGGCATGCCTCCATATGTGGCTCATTTTTTTCATAGTTAATGAAACAAAAATGAGAATTCAAGTGATTGGTTTCCAAAATATATTTGAAAGAAGATATAAGTTCTTTTTAAGAAACATAAAAGGTCACAACTTTCACTGAACTCAACAACAGGAATTACAGGTGATCTCCAGCCCTTTCAACCTTGCAGAGAGGGAAGTAATACAGGTAGCAGGGCGTCACAGACTGGTGGATCTCCCAAGCTAGCGGAATGATTAATGCATCGGCACATATCAGTGGTGGGATAACCATCTTTATTAGGGTACCTGTGAGATGCTTGCAGAGCGCAGACAGAGCAGCAATTTCTCCTGCAGGAGAGCAGTTGGGAAAAGCACGGAAAGCTAAGAGAAGAGGGCACTTGAGTGAGACCTCGAAGGGTGGGCAGGAACTGACCAAGCGAACAGGAGATGGAAGTGCATTTAATTTACCCTAACGGGGCCTCCAGAGCACAGATTCCAAAACTCAGCTCACCATTTATCATTCCTGGACCCCTAAGCAAGGCACCCTGCCTATGATACCTTAGTTTTCTCCTGTGAAAAGGGGAGTGTTATGGCTTGTGTTTAGATAGCCCCCCAAAGCCTCATGAGGTCATAGGTGAGGCTTTTTCAGAGGTGGCTGAATCTAGTGTGTATGACTCATTCATGGTGCAATGCTAGGATGATGGGTCGGTGATTCCTAAATCAGTCCACTGATTGGTTTAGAACGGCCCTAACCCCTGTAGTCTGGATAAGATAAAAGGGGCAGAAAGATGCTGTTAAAGCCCTTGTTGCTTTGCTACCTTCTGCTTACCACTAATGTTTCTCCTCGCTGAGGCCTGTCTGCCCTATCACCCTGCCTCGGAGCCAGAGGATTGTGGACTGAAATCTCTGTAAACTGTGAGCCAAATAAACTTTTCTCCCTTTAATTAGGTGTCAGGTATTTTGTCTGAGCAAAAACTAAGACAAGGACCAACAACAGAACATATTTGTTAGATTTCTATTGTGGTTAGATACATTAATGTATGTCAAATGCTTGGAAGAGTGTGGCACTTAATAAGGGTTATGTCAATCTTTGTTAGTCCTGCTCCTGCTCTTGATTTGGTGTAGCCAAAACTATTTTTATTTGATAATAAAAATTTGGCTTTTATTTTTTAGACAAGGCCTCACTATGTAGTGCAGGCTGACCTTGAGCTCACTGTGAGCTCAATTCCAGGCTGGCCTCGAACTTGCTGTGATCTCCTGCCTCAACCTCCTGAGTGCTGGGATTACAAGTGGTGCACCACCATGCCCAGCTAAAATTTGCCTTTATACTTCCAGTGGATTCCAGTCCACCTGTGTACCAGGCCACAACCAATGAAAACCACTGCTCCAAAGAATGGAGTGAAGGCACGGTGGCCAGAGGCAGACACATTGGATACTAGCTGGCTGCACTAATCCAGGTAAACAGTGGTGCCAGCCCATGCACTGTAAACAGAGCACTCAGCCCAGGCCAGAGCTTTGGGTTATTGTTTGAAGGAGTGCTGGGATAATGCTACTTACAGAAGAAAGGTTTGAAATCTGCTGTGCCTACTTAAGTGCTGGTGCCAATCAAGTGAGTGTTCTGCTAAGAATGTTTTTTTTAATGGCTATTTTTTGCCTCATAATCTTTAAGGCAGGAAGCTGGCTTAACACATCAAAGTAACATCATTCATTCTGTATGCGTTGTTCTGGAGTAATCTTCTTCATCAATATTTTATGAAACAGACTCCCTGGAATGGGAGCTCAGCCTGAAGGTCAGAGAGGGTGACTCACTGCTGATGTTGGAAGGCCCATCTGAAACCCACTGCCCTCACACTCAGAGGCTGTATACAACTGAGATGAAGAATACTACAGCCTACCACAGGGACAGAAAGAATGCTAGAGAGATGTCTGTTTTATACAAAGTCCTGCAGCACCTTGAGCCAGTTCCCCACTCCAGATGGTTGTTCCTATTATTACTCAGCTCCTGGGATTGTTTTCTCTATTTCCACCTGATTATGTGTCAGATGATTCTCAGTCATAAGATGATTTGGTCACATAAGATGGTCTGTGATATCTGTATACTTCCTCCCTCTCGTCAAAGTTGCACCAATAAGCAGAATAATTTTGGTGAAAATCTTAGAATTTGTGACAACTTTTATCTCATGTATGATTCTGTCTTTTCTGAAGACACACACACACACACACACACACAGAGTCTGTTAAAGGTAAGCCAAAGAAGGTCCATATATCTGTCCCATTCTCCCTTAATACATTATCATGAATTTATGAGAGTGACGCCCCATGACCAGTTAGCTTTTCTGTAGCACATTTATGTAGTGCCTTGTGCATACATCTGTTTGTCATGATTAGATCAGATTCAACCCTCTGTCCAGATTTTTTTGGAGACTCCAAAACTCTATTGTATTTTAAATGCCTTGAATAAATACTTCTTGTTTACATTTTGTTGTATTGTTAACTTAAAGTTCTTTGTTCTAGGTCCTCACCAAGCAAAACATTCTTCTCAGAAGCTGGATTTCTCAAAAGGAGACTCTGGACAAGCATCACGAGGGACCTGTTCAATATGCAAATTCTCCAACCTGCCCCAGCCTGCTCAGTGAGAACCTCTGCCAGGAGGTCCAGCAATCTATGCTTTCACAAGCCCTCTTGGCAAACTCTGCTTCTGGTGCATACTCACATTTTAGCACCAGATGTATGAAAACTCATTTTCAACCAAGTCATATCCAATTCTAAAGGTAGCCATCAAAGCACACGTTTTGTTGAATTTTCCTCTACATGTCAGTAAGTAGCATTATCCCAACACTCCTTCAAACATTCTCATGTTTGAAATCCATTATTGCCTACATAATAAAGTACAAATTCCTTAGCTTGGTCTACAAAGACCTTACAAGCTGGCCCTAACCAGAACTCACCTCCCTACTGTACACACCATGCTACACATAAACCACACATCCCTGGTTCCATGCTACCTGCATGCTGGGTGATCTCCTCGGGTACACTTTTCTGTCTTAGCATGTTCCTCTTCTTTTTTTTTTTTTTTTTAATTTTATTTTAAAGACAAAAGAATGGAGACATATGAACCAGAAAAGCCATAAACAATACAGAAAATGCAAAGTTATACAGAATATAGTAGGGAATTAGAACTGGATGTTGTATTACATAGTTATCTTCACATTAGTTAACACAAAAACATTAAAGGAAATACCAAATTATAGATAAGATAGTAGGG
>PVLD010017312.1:0-42302 GCA_004027595.1 Dinomys branickii | reverse complement strand
CCCAGCGTCTGGGACTTTCCCACGTCTCGCCCCGGCAGCCTGGTCCGCCCTACCACATCTCCCCCGGCATCTCAGAGAAATACGCCCAGTTTAAACTTCCCAGCCGAGGTCCCGGCATTCACGCTCGCCAAGTCTGTCTCGAGCTGGTGGTGTTTATTAAGGAGGTTCGCTCCCTTGCTGCTCACCTGGTCGCCATCTTACCCGGATCTCCAGGAACATTGTCTTAAACTGTACAGGAAGTACAGCACCCTGAGAATCCCAATAGCTCCAAAACATACCCAGGGACACACCTTTAAGTCAGGCTTTCAGTTTTTTTAGAAACCAATATTAATCAGTGTTTTAGTCACATTCCTCACTGCTGAGACAAAATATCCAACACTCGAAGTTAAAGGAGGAAAATGTTTTGACTCATAGTTTGTAGAGGCTTTAATCATGGCTGGCTCCAAGGCAGGGTGGCCTGGCAGGGTGGCATTGTAGAGGAGAAGTAGTTCATGGTATGCAGAGGGCAGCAAGGCAGAAGGCAGCAAGCGAGATGCAGTGAAGCAGCAAGCAACCACAGCAACCCTTTCCCTGTCCTTTATATTCTATCCAGGCTACACACCCTTAGGACAGGCAGCACTCACACCCAGGGTGGGCCTTCCCATTAACCACACTCAGAACTATAGGAAACCCATTTGTGGACTAATCTGTAATCACACAACCTTGATCCCAGCATCACACACTGTAATCCAGCCACCTCTGAAAATCCCCACCTATGACCACAAGAGGCTTTGAGGGGACATCCAGTCACAAGCCCTAACCATCAGGAACAATAAAAGCTAAGTTTCAGAGATATATTGGAGAGCAGGATGACATTCATGAGAGTCAACACGAATAAAATCACTATAATTGTAACTACAAAAATTTCAGCCATTGAAATGATAAAATTAGAATGCAAAAACAACTTGTTGAAATACTTAAAGAGGAAACATGGTATTTTATTTAACAAACACCTTTACAATAGATAGTTTATGTCTGGAACTATTCTAAATGTTATCTATACAGTATTCCACTTACTCCTGAACTACTCCATAATCAGTGACAATAGGTTTATGGATGAGAAAACAAGGCTTTGAAAGGTTAAGAATCTTACCTAAAACTTGACAACATAAACTGTGGGGCCAGAATCCAAATCCAGTGGATTTGGCTGGAGAATTTGTGCTCCTAATAGCTATTCTATAGGCAAGCCTCAAAAACCTATCAGCAATTAACTTGCTTAATTAAAAAAGTGCCAAATTAGGGACGGGACTGGTAGCTCCATGATAATGCACTTGCTTAAGACATCTAAGGCCCTAAGTCCAATCTCCAGTACTGGAAAATATAGTAGTAAATGGAAAAATATAACTGCTAAACTAAAAATATAATTGAAAGAAAAACTCTGTAGTCAGGTAGACGGAATTAAATACAACTGAATAGAGAACAGATTGCACTGGAAAAAGATAAGAAAATGGAAACTAATGTTTAAAAGGTGATTGTCTAGTCACTCTCTCAGAAGAGAGCAATGAAAATAAAAGGCAGTCAGAGTGATAACAGCTAAGATTTGTCCAGAATAGTTAGAAGAAATCTATCTATTGCCCACAGATTCAGAAAGTACCAAAATTCTCAAACCATAGAAATATAAATAAAGATACAATGGAAATGACAAAAAGTTGATGATTGTCAAGCTAGAAGGTTGAGGACAATCTTGTCCTCAATCTTGTACTCAGAGCTTTTATTTTGCATATGCTTGAAGATATTTCAATAATAACATAAAAATAACAAGACCTTTAGAAATACTGTTCTGTTTGACCAAGTCACACACACAAAACAAGCGGCAAAAAGCACCCAGAGAAAAAAATACTGATAACTTCAAATGAGCAATAATAAGACAGTGGATGATTACTTCACAGCAAAATTTAAAGTCAAGACATGGTATAATAATATCTCCACATTATTGAGACAAAATGGTGAGTCAAGAATTATTTAATTGACAATTTTATTAAAGAGTACCATTATTCTAAAGTACATTTTCAAATAAGACAAAAGGGGAAATGTAACAACAATAGACTCATTGAAAAGGTGTTTAAAAGGTTAAACAATGCATTTCAATAAAAAATAAAGCTACCTCCCTTCTCCAAAGAAAACACACAAAAGGCTACAAGGTGCTCAGCATTATACATCACTGGCAAATCAAAACTGCAATGAGATGTTGGCTCATATCTGTCTCCATGAGAATAATAACAGGTAAACATTAGAAAAATAGAAAGCGCTGACAAAGATCTGGAGGAATCTGAACCCTCAGAAATTTTTTTTACTGGGAATGCAGGGTGCAGCCGCATCATAGAGAATAGTAGAGAGATTACTCAAAGAATTAAGACTAATTTACATTTGGTCCAGCAGTCTCACTTCTGGTTATATATACCAAAAGATTCTAGTCAAGATCTTGAAGAGACAAATTTCACCCCACACTCACTGTGTCCTGATTCACAGTACCCAGGACATGGAAACCACTCGAACATTGTTTGACAGATGAGTTGGTAAAGACTGGATTCCTCTTACATATGAACTCTAAAACGGTCAACTTCAGAGGAGCATAAAATGGAATGGTGGTTACCAAAGGGCCAGAGTGGAAATGAAAATTGTTCTTTAATCATCTACAAGATGAGTAAGTCCTACAGTCTGCCATGCAGCACAGGGCCTACAGTTAGCAACATGATATTATGCATTTTAAAATGTTAAGAGAGTGTGTTGGTGCACACTTGTAATCCCAGAACTTGAGAAGCTGAGGCAGGAGGATTGCTGAGAGTTTGTGCCTAACTTGGGTTTCAAAGTGAGTTTGAGGTCAGCCTGTGCTACATAGTGAGTTCAAGCCCAGCCTGAACTGCAGAGTGAAACCCTGTCTCAAAAAGACAAAAAGAAAATGTTAAGAGGATAAATCTCATTTTAAGAGTTACAGTAAGAACAACAACAACAAAAAAAAATCTACAAAAGACTATAAGAAAATAGAGGTGATGGCTATACATTGTATCTTGGCTGTGATATGATATCACAGGTATATGCATATGTCTAACTTTATAAAGATGTAGACATTAAAACATACAATTTTTATATCAATGACATCTCAATAGAGTTCAAACTTAATCCCAGAAGAAAGATGATCAAAGAAAGTACATGGATAAATGTAAGTCTTAGTCTTGTAAAAGAAAAAGAATGTTTAAATTAGGGGATAAAAAATAGAGGTGAGGGTCTTCCATATCTGAAACTTGAAAAGAAGCAAATAAAATATCTCACACAAAGAACAAAAAGTATGAAAGGAAACACAGAACAACTTTGGACAGCATCAAAGAGTTGAGGAGTCACCTGGCAGTGAGCCGGGTCCCCTTCCTGGAGGCAGAGGCCTTTCATACCTAAGTGGCCTGAGCCTGGGAGACCAGACAAAAGCTTGACTCAGTGTCAGAGGGAGTCTCTGGAGTGAGAAGACGGAACCTATAGGTCACTGACAAGGCATCTAGAACAGGAGGGGCCACGATCCCACAGGAAAGCAAAAGGAGAGAAACAGGCCTAACTTTCCAAGTCCCTCCAGCCCAGACATTTCTTCACTCCTGAATACACTGTATAAGGAGAATGGGAAGTCAGGCAGCCAACTAGTTAAGAATGAAGTCGAGGCCACTAGTCTCATGATACTGTGCAGATAACAGGCAGAATGTGGAGCTCATAAGAAGTAGCCCTGGTTTTAGGACCTTTAACTTGTAACCCATGGCTATCCTTAGGTACCAGAGTTAGAAGCCTTAAAGATTAAACCCCAGGGTCAATTCAAAGTCTCCAGTTCCTGTGTTGAGTCTGCTCCTTCGCCCTTGGGCTGGCTGCCAATATAAAAGCAAATTTCCTCTGAAGTAGAACAAGATCAGCAGTTTTTCCTACAAAACGAATGGCATTCAGTTAGAAATTACCAGGAACAAGAGATAAGACCAAACAGCCAAAAACAAGAGGAAAAAATAGAAACAGACCCGTGGGTAACACACATATTGAGGCTAAAATATATTGACTATGTTGTCAAACATGATAAGTTCATAGAATATGAGTATTTTTGAAATATACAAGGAGATGAAAACATTTACCATTTACCAAGGAGTTGGATTTATGAAGAAAAAAATTGGCACTGAAAAATTTAAGTATAAAAATTAGAGCGTTAGAGGTTTCAGTCCTATACTAAATATCTAAAACATATTGCTCAATGGAATAGAAAAAGTTGAAGAATACTTAGAAAGACAATTCCAAAGTTTTAAGTTATTCACCCTGCATAGGAGATCTAGAGAGATCAGAGGAAAGAAAGCAAAACTAACTGAACATTGAGCTTTAACACCTTCACTATCATTTGATTTTCCCTTCATGAACTTGTATTGTTTCTATCAAATAAATTAATTAACACTAATACAATAAAAACATGCATATTATAGGAGAACTTTTAAACTATAGAGTTGTAAGGAAAAACATACTTTTCCTCGTAATAGCAAATCTCCTGATCATAGCACTGAGCATGCTTTGCTTCTTTAGTTACCTTTTTTCATGCATTTGTCATGTATGTATTTATCAGTTGCTCTTACATGTTGTGGGTGGCAAACTCCTGAAACGTCCTTCACCAATTCTATGTTTTGTTTTTTGCTTTCTGCTGAGTTTGGACACGTCCTGTGAATTCCCTATTGGATAGCCGCTCTCTTGATGGGGTTCTAAATAAGACACCATACTGCAAGACAGGAGAGGGACCCAAGGAGCCAGAAGCCTGGACTGCAGCTGCCCTGATGGCTGTGAAGATGTGTTCTCACACGGGGAGACACAAGTTTCCAGGCCTGCAGTGGCCTCCGAGGGTGACAGTCATGCACGCATGTTGGTCCTACTGCCAAGAAGAGGTATACCTCCATGACATTTGGGGCCAGCAGTGGTAGCGCCCTGCTTTTAGCCTGGTGGGACCATGAGCAAAGGACCTGGATAACCCAAGCTCAGGCTCTGAATCTATAGGAACTGAGATAACAAACGTGTATTTGTATGTACTGCTAAAAATATGGCAATTTTTTATGCAGAAATAAAAAATTTCTACATATAATCTATGTGAGTTGTGAGTTAAAAGCACAAAACAAATGCAGACGATTTACAAATACAGAACAGCATAACTACTGAGATACTCAGACTTGATACTTTGCCTAGCTCACTAGAGTGGTTATGTTTTCCTCTGTAAATACTTCATGATATCCTTAAAAATAAGTTAGCTCCAAAACAAAACAAAAGCACCTGTAAGCTCTCAATATTGTTATCCCAACTTTAAAACCTCAGTGGTTTTCCAGAATATACTCACGGTGATGCTTAGCTTTCCATGTCAGCTTGGCTTAGTTCTAGTTGCAGTTATTAAATCCAACACTAACTGAGGTGTTGCTGTGAAAGTAACTTGTAGATGTGGTTAACATATCTACTGTTAGCTCACTTTAAATGAAGGAGATAATCCATGGTGATTTGGGTGGGCCTCTTCCAATCTGTTGAAAGACATTAAGAAAGAAACTGCAGCTTCATGAAGGAACAAATAATTCTAACCTCAGGTTTGTCTCAAGAGCCACCGCAGCCCACCAGCAGGCCCTGATTTCAGACGTGCCTGTTTCCACAAACATCAAAGTAAATTTCTTGGACTTTGCCTGTATGCATGCGTGTGAGTGTGTGAGTGTGAGTGTGAGTGTGAGTGTGAGTGTGTGTGTGTGTACAGTACTTCTTGTTATTCACGGATTTCATATTTGTGAATTTGCTACTTACTAAAACCTACATGTAGATCTCAAGTCAATATTGGCAGGACTTTCATAATCATTTCCAGATATGTGCAGACTGGCCAGAAATAGGTCATGTGACACTTGCACCCCCCAGCTGAGATTGTTCAAAGTGATACTCTGACATCTTGTTCTGGCTCTTATTCTGTAGGGAAATGTTCTTTTCATGATATTTACTATCACTTTTAAAAATCGTTGGCGCATGGGGCTGGCAAGTTTGTAGTTGATCAGTGCTGTATAATGTTCCTAAGCATAAGAAGTCTGTGATGTGCCTTAGAAGAAATGCAATGTTAGATCAATCACATTCAGGCCTGAGTTATAGTGCCACTGGCCATGAGTTCACTGTTAGTGGATCAACAATGTATATCAAATAAGACACTTTTAGATGGAAACATGCACAAAACTGGGACATATATTGATTGGCTGACAAAAATGTTGGGACAAAGGTTTGAAGAAAGCTACCTTGCATTTCCCTTACGAGTAATTATTTCTTACTCCCAGATTCATTGCTCATAGAGGCTCAACAGGGGCTGGGGATATAGCTCAGTGGAATAAGCGCTTGCCTAGCAAGCGCAGGGTCCTGAGTTCGATCCCCAGTACCGCAAAAAAAATAAATAAATAAATAAATAAAAATAAAAATAAAAAAATAAAAAAAACATAGAGGCTCAACAGAGCACTATGAATAACAGGAATAAAAACCTCCCTCCCTCACTGAATTTGTGTGTGTGTGTGTGTGTGTGTGTGTGTGTGTGTGTGTTCCTACTGACTCTGATTCCCTAGAGAATTCTAGCTAGCATATTCACCATCCCCATCATCCTGGAAGCTTATGCATCTTTGGCTGAGCATTATTGCCCAAGACTGTTGTCTGGGTTACTTTCCTCTCACTGCTGAGACAAAATACCTAACACCCTAAATGAAAGAAGGAAAGGTTAATTTAGCTTACAGTTTGTGGAGGTTTTTTGGCTGGCTCAGAGGCAGAGTGGCACATGGCAGAGGGCAGACATTTATGGCTGCAGAACACAGCAAAACCAACCAGAGCAAAAGGGAGGAATGGCTGCAAGCAGCCTCTTTACCTCCCTTACATTGTAAACAGCCTACCCCTACCCAGGGGTCATGAACCTCTCACACAGTCTCCATGCCCTCCTCTTCCACAGGCTCAGGATGTGTACAAAGTAAGCACCCTGGCTTCCTGCTGAGTCACTCAGCCAAACCCCTGGACTCCCCAAGTTGACACAGTGTATCAACCACAGCAACTGTTGTCTTAGTTACTTGCTTGTAGCTGAAACACATTCTCTGGAGCCGACAGTTTAAAGGACGAAAGGTTGACTTTAGTTCATAATTTGTGGAGGTTTCATTCCATACTCAACTGGCTCCAAGACAAGGTGGCATGGCAGAGGGGCACAGCAGAGAATTGCTCATGGCATGGAGGTGGGATTCACAGAGATATCAAGGGAGACATCCCTTCCAGACACCGGCCCCTGCGCAGTAATCCACGTTGCCAATCCAGGCTTCACCTCCCATTGTCACATTTTGCTACAAGCTCCTCAGAGGACCAGTCCACTGATGAGCACCACACAACATTCTAAGATGTGAAAACTGCACGTTCCTCTATGCATTTGAAATTATTCAGAAAAATAATAGAATAAAAAAGACTTCTGGAAATTTCTCAGCTGAATTAATGGCTTAGATACACTAAAGTATAGTGAGAGAAAAACAGCGCCACTGTTTCACATCATCAAAACAGGGATAAGATTTGATCTGAGCTATGCAATGAAGGTTGTTTCTCAAACAACATACATTCTGGTACTGAAACACTATGCATATGTTTAAGAGGTAAAAGAGCTTTGTAAAGGACAGTTTTCACTTCCAATTTACAGAAGCTAAACATTTTGTAATCCAGCTGCCTCCAGAATTTGCCTTCCTCATGAAAAGTATATGCTGCACAAGAAAGGCCTAGAAGCTTAGTGAGTTCTCCTTAAGGAAAGGGGTGGTGTGGTTCAGACAGACCTGCTCGTGGAACAGTGTGCTTATGATCACAAAAGCAGGAAAGAGAGATATGGAAAAAGTGTGCTGACCCTTACATGTCTCCTCCCAGAAGTAACATGTCACTGTGACTGACAGTCTATTGGTGAAAACTAACTGCAAGAGAGGAAAGAAAATGAAGCCGGGGAACTCATGGAACAGTCATTACACATTCACCGTCTCTTACGGAAACAATATCTAGTAAGGGCCTTTTGTACAGCACTCTCCCTCAGGTGGATTATGTGGATTCACGGCTTTGTCGATTTCAGTGGCCCTACAGCAAAATTGTGCAATATGGGTCAAAGGTAGTTCACTGTGTGTGGTTCCTTACATACCTGCTATGTTAGTCCCATCTCTGACACCAAATAGCAACACCCACAACACAGAAGGAGAGACTTGTTTAGGCTTACAATTTCAGTGGGTTTGGTCTATGGTAAGCCAGCTCTCAGGCAGAAACTGGATGGTGGAAGAGAAGGGCTGGGGACAAGGTTCAAAATCAAAATCAAAAAGAAAGCAAAATATTTATAACAACAGTATAAACATTAGGCTAAATGGTTCTTTCTGGTCTGAAATCAAGGTATAGACAGGACTGTTTCTGGAGACTGAAGGGAAGGATCTGTTAATTTATCCAGCTTCTAGCAGCTGTGTGTACTCTTTGGGTCATGGGGATAATAATCTCTACCTCTGTTGTCATGTGTTCTCTCATTCTGAACTTGCCACTTCCCTTCAGTAATAAATCCCACAATTACATGGAGCCCACCTGATAACTCAGAATAATTTCCCTGTCTCAAAATTTATCATTAAATTACATATGAAAATTTCTGCTTGCCACATAAGATAACATAATCTTAATAATCTCATAGTCTCTTGCAGTACAAGCACATCTAGAAATGCACTGAAGTCCACGTGGCTGAAATGTAGGCTATGATCTCAGAAAGGCAATGAAGGGCAACTTCAGGTAGTGCCTCACACTTTTATAGGGACTTTGGTTTTTTTCTCATTGAAATTGGAACCCATGTACTCTTAATTATAGGAATGACACAATCTTACCACTTTGCTGAATTGAGAACAGAATTCAGTGAGGTAAAGTTAATAGTTGAATATGGTTTGTGCATATTTTTCTAAGGACCTGTGATATATCAACAGGTTATTTATTTTAAATCATCCTTTTAAGCACTCATTGCTTAATAAATACTATTTTTGCTGCCATCCTATAGGTTTTGATATGTTGTCTTACTTTTAGTTTCATGCAAGGAATTTTTAAATTTCCACTCTGACTTCTTCAGTGACTCACAGTTTGTTCAAAATTTGTTGTTTATTCTCCATCCGTTTGTATAATTTCTAAAGTTTGCTTGCCATGGATTTCTTGTTTCATTCTCTGTAATCAGAAAAGATACAGGATATCAGTGTAACTTTTGGTATTTGTTAAGACTTGTTTCATGACTTAAGATGTGATGATTGAGGAAGTTCCATGCTCTGATGAAATGAGTGTGCATCCTGCATCTGACGGTGAAATGTTCTGTAGATGTCTGTTAAATTCATTTAATCTGTCATGTTGTTTAATTCTGAAATTAAACTTGGCTGATTTCTATCTGGATGATCTCTCCATTGGTGCCCATAGGGTAACTAGAATCCATAGCTATTAACATATTGAGATTCTTTTTCTTCCTTTAGGTCCAGCAGTGTTTGCTTTATAAAATTGAACACTCTATCACTATGTACATATAGATTTACAATCATTATAGCATCATAGTTTGATGATGAATTTATCCTTTAATCATTATATGGTGACTTTCTTTGTCTCTCCGTACTGTTTCTGTCTTAGAGTTGATTTTGCCGGAGGTATGTATGGCTAGTTCTGCATGCATGAAGATTTATTTCAGTTGGAAAATCATTTTACATCCTTTCACTTTCAGTCCACGTGTGTCTTTATAGGTGTGGCATTTCTTGTAGGTAGCATATTGTTGGGTCTTAGTTTTTATTTCATTCAGCCAGTCTGTACCTTTTAACTGAATAGTTAAGGCCATTTACATTCAGAGTTATTAATGAAGGGTATGGACATGAAGGCTATAATTTTGTTGATTTTTTCTGGTGGTTTTGATTATGCTGTGCTTTCTCTTACTTTGTGGTTGGATGATTTACAATAATGATGATGTGGGATTCTTTTTACAGTCACATTTGTGTATTTGCCTTTCTAATGGGTTTATAATGTCACACAATGTCTTGTTGGAAGTTGCTTCAATTTCTAAGTGTAGGACTCCTGGAGCATCTTTTCTAAGGCTAATCTGATGGCTATAAATTCCCTTGGTTTTTGCTTGTCTTAGGAAATCTTGACTTCTCCTTCCACCCTGGAGGAAAACCTTGCCCTGTGCCATAATTTTGGTTGGCAGTTATTTTCTTTCAGGTACAGAAACATCACTCCGTGGCATTCTGGCTACCTGGTTCCTGCTGAGAAATCTATTGCTAGTGTAATGGGATTGCCCTTAAAGTCATTTAGCAATTTCCTCCTGCAGATGTTAAAAGTCTTTATCTTGTATCTTTGAAAGTTTGATTAAAATATATGTAGTAAAGGTCTTCTCTGGTCATGGCTATTTGGAACAGTATATCTCTTTTACCTGGAAGTCCATTCTTTATGGATACTTCCTGCTAATATTTTATTGACTAGGTTTTTTTCTGCTTGTAACCTTTATGTATTCCCTTTGAACATAACAGTGGCCTTGCGATGCATAATAATATTCATCTTGGGGAATTTGTGTAGACATAGATTGCATTTGGTTATTTTTACCCCTCTTTCCCTCCTTACTCAAATCACTTCAGTCTTTCTTCCTGTGTCCTTTCTTACTTTGTGGTAAGTAAGAAAGCCATCTCTAGTCTACTTTTACTCTTAAAATTACATTTTGTGTTTCTCATATAGAAGAAACTATGTGATATTTAGCCCTCTGTGCATGATTTATCTCAGTTCTCATTATGAACTCAAGATACAGTGGATTTCCTACCAATGACTCAAATTTATCCTTCTTCATGGAAGATTAGCGTCCCATTGTGTATAAATAGCACATTTTCTTTATCCATGCACCTGGTGATGGACACATAGACCACTTTCATTACTTAGCCCTTATGAGTTGTGTTGCCATGAACATGGTCTGATATATTTAATACTTTCAGGAGGATGGAATTTCTATTGTTAGTATTTTAAGGAATCTCCATATTGATTTCCATAGTGGTTGTATCAATTTACATTCTCACCAATTATGTGAAAGCATTCTTTTTCCTTACAGCCTCACAAGAATTTTTTTATTGAGTTAGAATCAACTACTTATCAATCATGTAACTTAAAAGTTTTGGATCAGTTTCATTCTTTTTTAGTAACCCCGAAAGACTGTGGCACACTATTAATGATAAGTGGGCTGGGATACGAGGGTGAGGGAAGGTGAAAGGAAGAAAATGGAGAGAATATTCAGAAAGAAAGAATAAAAAGAGGTAACAGCAAATAAAAAAGATCTAACTGTTGATACTTTTTTGTGTCTAAAATGGAGTGCTGGTGGGAAGTTTGAGGGGTTATATGTGTGGGTGGGAAAAAGAAGAGAGAAAAAATTATAGCTGGATATTCAGGAAGCTACGTGGTCAGAACCGATTAATATGTTGACAGAAAGCTTGCACTTACGTCCTCTATGCTCATTTTTTGGTAAGCGTTATCCCAATATGGCCACGAAAGACACTACCTAAACTATTCTTCGTTTCACATGTACAGACATCTCACACGTACAAACGAAAAGCAGGAAAGAAAGAATGAATGAGAATAAAGACACAGACACATGAAAACGGGCAGGTCAAGAGTCTTCTTGGTCCTATTTATGCTGCAGTCAGAATGTGACCAATACGCTCTTCCTGGCGTGTTCACAAATGGAGAAGCTGCCTGTGGCCGAACTCTAGTTCTATGCGGCTCAATCTGGAGTGCTGTGCCTACTGGTGCTTGAGCGGTTCCCTTCCTAGATTTTTTCTTTCCTGCCAGTGAATTATGGGCTTGGGCGTCCAGAGGGGCCATGCAGCCTGCTCCTCTCTCTCTCTCTGTGCATGCTCTGCTGGGTTTTGGTGGGTTCCTCCTCTAGCTAGCCAGAGGCTTTTTGCCTCTTACCAGACCTTTCAGCTGGGGGTGGGGCAGCGTGGTCAGGCACACTCTCCTGACTGTCCCTTCCCCGTGATCCCCCACAGCTGCTTACGTTTGCTGTCTCTGTCATGTCCTGGGTGAGTGTCCTCTGGACACGCCTCTCCTCTCCATTTCTCTCCCTGCACTAAACTCTCTCATACCTCGGAGTACCCAGCTCACAAGCTCATGGGAACCATGACCCACAGATGTCAGCTGCTTTCAGTGGGGGACAAGAGGGTTTGGACACCAAGCTCTGCGGGTCTGAAGGAAGGCCTCCTGGCCTCATCTCCCACTGAGAAGAATTAAGACAGCTGGGCCTGGTGCTGGTTATGAGGCTGGCACCCACCACAGTTCCTGGCCTCCCCTACGCTTGGCTTCTTCTCTCAGGACTTACGCTCCTTCCCTGTGCATGGACCTGGGGTGTGAGCACAGCCAGGGACAAGGGGCCCTGTGCGCCCTCTCTAAACACTCCTAGTACTGGAGCTCCCCAGTGCGCATCCCTCAGATCACCTTCCTGCCTCTCCCCTGCTGCACATCTAAGCACCCAGCTCTGATCCCTCTGGTCACCCTCTCCGAGACTGCTGATTGGTTCTTTTGCAAAATCTTTATGAGTTTGCTAAATTTTTCATGCATATTCTGCATTGTCTTACTAATTTTATTTAACCAGTTACCTGTATTCTCTCAGATCTCAGCTTTCAGAAAATCCTTTTGAATTATTTACCCAGCATTTCATCCACATCCATATGTTTAGTATTGTTACCACGGAGGTATGAACTTTAGAGGCTGTCATATGACCTTGCTTTTTCATATTTCTTGTGTCTTTATGTGGAGATTTGCACATCTGGTACACTCTTATGGCATGGTCTTCTTAGTAAGTGACTTTCTCCTAAATATGTGTCTTGGGTATTGATTTGTTATGCAATGCTGGGTTTACTTCCACCCAGGTATCACGGCATAATTTCCCTGTAATGTCTGCAGCTGAGGTTAATGAGTTTGAGCATGGTGAGGTAAGAGTTTAAGGAAACTTTAGTAGTTCACACTGCAATGATAGAGACAACAGAGTGAGTGGGGTGCATCCTATGTGGTTATTTCTACCACACATGTGCTGGCCCCATCAGTGACGTGGTTTTCCTTAAGCACTATTGATTTTGGTTGTGTTACTCTGGTACTGGCTTCTCCAGTAACAGTGAGCAGCCTGAAGTAACTGTCCCCTGATTCATTTCCGATGCAGGTCCACGTGGTGCACAAGGGAGAGGTGGATACAGGAGTCATAGTGCCCCTAGCGCATGCACACCTACTGGTGTGAGCAGCGTGCTGTCAGATTAGAGAGCACAGATGACCAAGGCGGAGAACCTGTGTGAGTGTGGTGGTTCCTCCGCGGGCATGCCTGCTTAGAAGTGCAACTCAGACCCCTGTTAGTTTTGTGTGCTGCAGACAGGCAGAGCTAGGGAGTTTTTCTCTCCCCTGTCCCTTCAGCTTCAGTGCCTTCCAGGATTGAAGTAGGAATGGATCACAACTACAGCAGGGCAAGATTTGTTCCTGACTGTGGCACTTACAGGGAGTAACAGGGAAAGGCACACAGCACCAGGAAAAGTTTCTCTCCTTAGGCTGTATATACAGCGTGGGGCATTTTTTCCACATTTCCTTCCAGAGAGTAGGTGGCAGGGGTTACAGCTGGAGCTGAGTAAAAATTCCTCACTGAAGAGATGTATACAGGATCAAGGCAGAGCGGAATATGCCCTCGCTGGGCAAACTTCCTCTTCAGACTTTCGCCAGGGTTGTGGTGGCATTGCTTGAGAGACCCCAACACACTTCTGTGGGTGTGAGTGTGATAGTTAACTGATAGTGTCAGTTTAAGAAATGCCCGTACCCTCACACGTGAACAGCTACGCCATCTTGATCTGCCTTGGAAAGGCAGTTGTATTCATTTAAAGGATCCTCATTGTTAAGGCTTGTATCTAGATGTCTCCCCAAAGCCATGTGCGCTCATGCGGGGACTCTGGAGAGAGAATGAATCATGGATGTCTGGCACTGGGTGTGAGGATGTTTGTTCCTGGATCAGCCCACTGGGTGTATTGGAAAGAAACATGAGCACAAATAAGTGTAATGTAGAACTTCTAATAAGAAATGTGAATTGCAGTGATCCTTTTGCATTGTATAGACTATTCATCTCTGAGAATATACTCAAAATTACAGTGGAGGAAACAAGTAGATATGCCATATAATGTAGCTTTGGTGCAAAAAGAAGAAAATGTCGGGAATGTTTGGAATCTTACAATCAGTAGGTGAAAATTTTATAGGTATATTATTAATTATGGGCATAGTAGCATCACCAGCTATTAGACTGTGTTGTTCTGAAAATAATACGTGTCCCAGTGGATATATAAAGAATGCCATGCAGCATAATCAATTTTTAGTATTTTTAACTATTAACATTTCTCTGATGATACCATATACAGAACTGAGGATACCTTGAATAAGTTTAGAAAAATCATGGAAGAAATTATTGGTCTATTCTAGAATTCATTAAAACCTGGAAAAAAATGTAGTGATGGATGAAACATGATTTCATGGCAAGGACATTTGCTCTTTCTCTAATGTATCAGAGGAAAATGACACAAAAAAGAGATAAAATAATATAAATTATGTTTTCCCAGTGACTACGCCTATGATTTACATGCCTGTGCTAGAAAAAGAACAAACCCTTTGATTCATGAGCATTCTGATGATGTTTTGAAATTAATGAATGGCATATTATTTGAACACCACACATGACATGCAGATAGATATTATTTGAGTATACCCCTAATACAAGAACTTTCACAAAAATAAACCTATTTTTGCTGCACAATACAGCCAAATTGAAAATTTATAGCAATACAAGCAAAGAAAGAGCAGCATCATGACAAAATCATAAACTTCAAAAAACATTCTAGTACAAAATTTGTTAAATGGACTGATAGACGAGCCATCTGCATGTTAGGAAGTCATACATGCACGCTGATCAAAGGAAAACTTGGAAGCATAAAATCTGATCTTGTCTTTTATTTACAGTAATTCAAAGAACTAGTTGATCTAGTTGATCTAGCAGGCCAGATGTCATCATATCCTTAAAATGGTACAAAACATTGTAATACGGCTGATTTGGGATACGGCAGTTGTAAATGCATATGATATACACGAAAAATGGGATACTTGTAAGAGTTCCATGTTAAAACTTAGAGACCCTAGCATTAGAATTTATAGAATCTAGAATTAGAAGAAACGGCATAGGTTCAAGTTATTTTTTAAAAAATCTACTTTCTAGAAGCTTATTTGTGATCAGCAGTAAATGCATGCAACAGAATGTTATCAAAAATTATCAGGGAAATTAGTGTCACTGTGCCAAAAAAAAGGAAAATTATGATGTTTTGCATACTATACACAAATCAGCCACTTTTATGTGTAAAATGTTTCAAAGAAATCCATAAATATAACTTTATTAATTTGATGAAATAAATTTGTTGATGAATGTAGTAATTTTAATTGGTATGACTGATGTTAATTTTTTATTTGGGCACTAATTATTCAGATTCAAGTAACTAACTGGAATCAGTCCATTTATAGACTTTCTATTAATTGGATTAGTGCAAAGATTGATAGAAGTGATTAGATGTGTTTGTACCACTAGATTCCAGCTGCACCATGGGACGGTCATACATGTACCACCAATGGTTCAAGCCCACCTTCCTTAGACTAAACATGTTTCATTTGTTTCATAAAAAAAGTCATCCTCCTTGCATCTGATAAAAAATAGCAAATAGTTTCAACAAGATTGCTTTGGAGTGTGAGATAAACCCATTTCTGAAACTTCCTCTTCTCTACCTTTTCAAGATCTTACCCTCTCCCAGAATCTCCCTAATAACTACATCACTTACTCTTCATTCATGGAAAGAGCTCCTGCCACTTTGTGTTTTCCTAACTGATAACCTTGCCATAACTTGTGCCCACAAGTTCTCTCTCAAGTCAAAAGCTATAGCAAGATACTGCTCTCAGCTACCAGTTCTCTTCCCAGGATCAAGTAGGCTTGCCTTCAGTGAAAGACTGCTACACTGGCCTTCCTCCTAACCCCAGTGCCTGGCTCTCCTCCTGTCCTAGGACCACCTATCCCTGACCTCCTAGTCCTGACCATCCTAAAGCGACTTACTTCACAAAGTAAGATGCAGTGTTCAATACCCAAACTTCTCGTTTACCTGATCCCTAAGTGACTTGGGGATTTTAGTCCCTCAATACATGTACTAAAGATGTTCATGGAGATGCGAGACTTCATTGTATGTTCTTCAAGAGACATTACAGGTTTCTGGGAAAGCCCCAGCAGGATGGTCTGGCCATCTCAGAATCCACATTTTCAAGCAAGATGTTTACTTGGGAAACCCTTAGGACAATGTCATGCTGTTCCTTTGGAGTTGCTGTTTCTTTCTAGGTCCTCTTCTCTACACCTCTCATCTGCGTAGGCCATGTTTACTAACTCATGCCTTTTATTACCATCATCTTCACTGCTTCTGCCACATACATTGCCAGCATTGAGTGTGGAAATCTTATGTCTCTGTTAATCCTTTACCACTCATCTTCTTAGCCTTTTGGGAAGAGAAAATGACAAAATACATGTTTACTGACAACAGTCTGGTGTTGTTCTAGATAGACTAGGATCAGAGTGACAGGCCAATGAGACCTGCAGTGAGTGAGTTCAGCATCGATGGGAATAGAAAGGGCAAACCATAAATATCAAAGGTGTTTTTAAAGAAAAATATAAAATTATCATGATAAAAAGTAAGTAAGAGCAGGGCATGGTGGTGCACACCTGTAATCCCAGCATTCCGGAGGCTGAGTCAGGAGGATCATGGGAGTTTGAGGCCAGCCTGAACTGCATACTGAGACCCTGTCTCAAAAAGACAAAGAAAAAGTAAATAAGGTGAAAGATATGTCAGTTATTTTTCCAAGTAAATAAAAAACAAAATTGAGAGAGTATTGAGTAGAATACTTCTGTAAAATTGAGAACAAATATGTTTTATAAAAAAGATAGTCAGTGGCCAAAACCAAAATTGAAGCTATATGGAAGTGAAATACAGCCCTGCACATAAGAACAAATGGTACCCTCTCACTGAAAACTGATTGATGGCACCATCCTGCTGGGAAATGTGAAGAAAAAAAGGCAGGGTGGAATCAGCCAGAGCAGATGGCATAGTCACGCGGAGAGAAACCTCTGAGAAGTGCTCAAAAGGATTGGTTTCTATATCACAATCCAGATGACCTGTTTTTTAACCTCAGCCAACTCATTTAATCTTCCTGAGTTTCGGTTCTCCCTTCTCTGTACAGCCAGGTTAGGAGTCCTGAGCTGGAATTTGGGGGAAGCGGCTCTGGAGGCCAGGAGAGAAACTAAAGAAACAACACACACTGAACATAGTCTACAGCAGGAAAGAAACGACAGATTTCTGGAGAGAAATCCCACCAAATCCCTTAATAAGTTAAGTCTCTGTCTTCCAACATGGACAAAATGAGAGACTATCCTGCTGGAAAATGCAGCTGATTCACACTGATCCTGGCTACTGTCATGGGGATCAGAGTAGAGGAGTGTTTAACAAGAGGTCTTTTGTGCAGCAGGAGCCAAGTGGATGGATCCTGCTGCCCCGTCTGCACTGGGTATCCATTCCCATTTCCAATCTCAGAGTCAAAGTTCAGTGACATTAGGAGAATCTCCCACTTTCCTTACCGTTCTGCCCCCTGCCCCGAACCGTTGCTACCTTAAGGACATCCATCAATTGAATGTTACCAAACAGCGGTGTCAGTGTGACACAAATAAGATTGCAGCACCCTTTTCCCCGCCTCCAAGGAGCTCAGACTCTAACAAAGATGATGTGTGCCATTCTGAGCAGGGCAAGAAAGAACACAGCAGTGCTTTTAATAGAATACGCACAGGTAGGAAAATGTGACCAACAGTTGAAGTACAAACCGGCACCACAGTCTGCATCTACCGCGCATCTGAAAACACTTGTTTTTGTCATCCCGTGTTCCTCTGAACTTCACTTACCCATCATGCCTCTTCATTTACTCTCAGTAGTGCTAAACAGATGGTGATTGGTATAGCGCACATTGAGAAGCGTTTTCAAACAGACTGGATAAACTTCCTTCCCAGGGGCGTGATTAACTATATTAAATTATAGCATGTAAAGCTGTAAAAACAATGATTACATGTTATTCTTGTTCACGTATTGTATCCCCTCTACCACAGTATTCCTTAAAAAGAAATTAGTGAAGAAATTACAGTAACAGGAGACGCCCCCCCCGCCCCCCCAGCCAGTGTACTTCAGGTGCTCAGGTGCTCAGGTACTAGTTTCTGTTGCAGTTCTGGATGCTTCTGTTGCCTAGAAACAATTGGTCACTATGATGCATATTGTAAGAACCAAAGACAGCCAAATACGCTACTTCTGTATTTCCCCCTCGCGATCCCATAAAAACCTTTCTCCCTGGGCCTTTAAGGCCTCATATTTTGGGAATGAGCCTAATCAGTGCCCGTCTACGTCAGCTAAATCTGCCTCCAAATCTTGAGTGCCGTTTCAGTGTTTCTGCTCGCCACTGCATCTGGTGTGTCACCAGGAAGACTGACAATGCTGACCTCTTTGGTCACTAGCTGTGGCCCTCACAGATGGAGCAAAGTCCTGATAGGAAGATGAGCCCTCGAGATTTCTCAAGTTCCCTCATAGGTCTGTAGGAGGATTCCTGGCTCTTGGCTTGAGCAGCTCATATCGACCCCAAAAGGGGGAGGATGAAGTTTGTCTGTCTGAGGTCAATAGTCTCTTGAAAAACTGGAATACAAAACACTGTGTAATCCAAGTGTGATCTGATCAATATTAGAAAGTTCTGCGATGTCATTTAATAGGCTGGTCATGAGAGAAGATCCATAATTGGTATCACAATCTGCATTTGGAAGCCACAAAGGATGGTGGAAGTGGGGCTTCTGACTCATTAAAGAATGAATGTGGAAGTTAAGTCAAGAGAACAAAGTGGGTCTACCACTCTTTGTGACACTGTCCTTGGTTTTTTTAAAACTAGAGTAAATTCAAAAGACACAGTGTATGAATTGCTTCTTTATATCTTGTCCCCTAAAAATTAGATAGGCATACATTCTTCAGCTTCCTCTTTTTTGCTGATTAAAAGCAAGGTTATATAACTAAAGACAGTGTAGCTTCCATGACCGACATTTTATTACCCTTTTGAAAATGGAGAGGACCATATCTGTATTCTTAAAAATACACCTCAATTCCACTGAATATTAATGTAACTAAAAGCTTAAGAAGCATGGCGTGTGGTGCATAATGAAAACACCGTTTTCTATTTGTGCAAACTATACTCAGTGAGGAACTCTGCCCTGACACAGAAGCAAAACTTAGCTGGCTCTGTGGTTTTCCTGCTGTTAGACAATAGCCCTACAGTTAATTAATAATGCAAACCACTGTCCCAAATCAGAACCCCAAAGTGCCAAATCAAAACCATGGTGCATTTACTAATCTTTACTGAAAATCGAGGGTCTCGCTCAGATGAACCTGTGAACGCTAGCCTTGCGCTGTGAGGAGGGCAGTGGGAGTGTCCCCTTCCTTCCTTTGGTCCCTTTCCCTCTATTCATCCTGTTCATCCACAGGGTACCCATGAAACTCCTACCAGTCCAAGTACTTAAATACAGGATGACCAAAAATTGCACACTTTCCCATTAATTTCTATAAGATAATGTAATGGGAAATATAAAAAGACAATTTTATCAAATTTATTCAATACACAGAAGAAGTGGTTGAAATGACACCTGCCCAAGGGACCCTGGGGACAGTGAGTACATAAACCAGCACGGTGCCCAAGTGACGCTTGGGCAACTGTTCAGTGGTTAAAGATTGTAGAGGAGATTTAAACATATGGTACAAGTGACTTGGACCCTCACACACAGGCTATGTTGAAATGTGGCTCTTTTCTAGATGTTTCCAGCTGCCCTCTTTCCAGGCTTCCCATAACAGCAGTGCTGTCTCCAGCCAGCCGCTGCCTCAGTCTCAGCCTCACTGGTCTTCTTGTCCTCAGCAGACACTAAATTTCGCCTCTGTGGTCTTCTTGCTGTTATAGGTGGGAATTACAACATGGAAACCAGTGCTTTCTCTTACCTCACCTACATTTAATTTAAACTGAGCATTCCCATCTCCTTTGGCTCCCAAACAAAGAGTGTATAGTCTCTTTTCCAGTATAGAAGTTAGTTTGCCTTAATTTTACTGAGAGTTCCAAAAGTTTTGAAAAGGGTTTTGAGCATTTTCTTGGTTTCATTTTGTTTTGTAAAATAAGTAATTTGATCTGGTATATCCTATTAGTACACAGATTCTATAGTATTTTGGTGCCCTGGCAGAAATTACAAGATTTGTGGTTTTTGTATTTTAGGGGTTTTGGCTTTGTCTTGGGTTTTGTGTGTGTGTGTGTGTGTGTGTGTGTGTGTGTGTGTGTGTGTGTTAAGGAATAAATTATGTACATAAAATGTACCACTGTTATGTTTATCACTCAGTGCATATGTTATTTCTGTATACACTCATCAAATACCGTACAGATTATGGTAAAGAATATTTCTGTCACAAGGCTGGGTCTGTGAGGTCTCCAAAGCTACATAAAGAACCTATCCCACCCTTTCTGTATAGTAAGTTTCCAGGTTTGCTGAGTCTTGTCACAAAAAAAGAAATTTCAGGATACATCAGCAAGAGACATGAAATGAATTTATTGGAGATTTTTAGCAGGCAAAGAAAAGTGGAGTGTGGGTGCACAGAGAAAGTGAGACCCACTGTGAGCTAGAATTAGGCAACTGAAGGGGTCTTCAAGGCAGGTGGTCTAGGATGTACATCCTCACTGTCTGCAGGTTACAGTAGAAAAGTGTTAGAAGTTGAGGTCTTCTGCCCACCAATTCTCTTCCTTCAGATGGAGAACCACAAATTTGCAGGTGCAAAGAACAGGTTAAGAGCCTTGATTTATAGGCATATTGTAAGAAGACACTTGGGAATTGTTTTGAGTGAGTTTTTTGGAAGAGAAAAAGAATCGAATAACTTTTGTGTCTTAAAGGTGAAGTTTCTCTTATAAGTACAATCCTTAACTCTCAATGTCCTTGTCTCCTTACTACATATATTTTATTTCTTCTATCCTACCACACTGTCTGTCCCCCAGAGGTTCAACCCTTGTTCTTAAGGGGTTGCAGGAGGTCCAATAATCTGCCTTCATATAACTACTTTAGACTGACGCAGGGTGTTAACCTTGACTAGCCAGGAACTGGAAGTTTTATCCTGACTGATTTAAAGGAGACAGGAATATTGGGTTCCATCTTTTGGGGAAACATTTTCAATAGGTAAAATAGAGGGCAAGAGCACAGGAGACATTAACTCACAGCAACAGTGGATCATGCAACATTAAAGAATTCTAATACACTGTATTCTATCCAGAAAAACAAGAACTTTTGCCCACCAGGTTGTTTCAGGGACCAGGGGGCTAGCCAGTCATTAAAGCTTGTAGTGGGAATCTGACATACACTGATCTGTGAACATAGATTATATAACTCAGATGACACATTGCAGAATTTTCAGGAATATACACACAATATCCTGTGTTGATAATGCACAGGTTCCACCTTGTGCTGCAATTAGAACATCTAGAGCCACTTGGTTTAGTAGAATAATATTTTCATCATTTTGACTTCTGAACTTAGTGGTGAGATACCCTTGCAGTGTGATTTAGAGGTTTGTGAATCGTTAGGATGAGACTCAGTGTTCCCCATTACATTTTCAAACACTACGGAGAATAAAGATAGTGGGCTATCTGATCACTGCAGTGAGAAACTCATCCGACCCATCGATGCCACAAGACTGGGAAGTGAGCTGGTTGATCTGTGGTTTGTAACCCAGTGCCTTGGGACCCAACATTAGCCTATCCACTCTGGAGGCAACCACGGTCATAGATTAGTACAGAGCCACCAGGTGCCATTTGGGGTTGGCCGCCTTATTCCAGCTGTGCTCTCCAGCTGAGAGCAAGCAAATGAGTCTCTTTTCACACAACAGTGTGAACACAGTCCTGGGTAAGAACCCGCCCCGTACTGTGCGTGGCATTGCTCCATTTATCCTGTGTATAGTTTTTTGTCTTCCCAACGAAGGGGTGTTAGTTGGCTGAATTACCCCATAGTAGATGTCAGCCAAATATACTCATCCCAGATCTGAAAATATGGACTGATGGTTATCTTCCATCATAGGAGTTTTGGGAGTCTGAGGCAGAACGGGATCTGTATCTTTTCCTATCTGAGTATTTTTTGTGGCTAGAGAAAAATTCTTCTGATTCTTGATGAAGAATCTCATTTGTTGGCCACTGAGAGAAATTAGATCTGTTAATAAGTTTTTAAAGTATCACTCTACTTTGTAGCTATTCTATAAAAGTTTGAAGCTTTATCCAGTCATCTCCCTCTAGAGGAGATACCCGTCATGGTAGTCTAGATGCACTAGAAGTGGAAAATTTTCTAAAAACCCATCATGCACCTTGGTTAACATTTTTGGCAGATTCCTGGCAAGGGACACTTTGTTCCCCCACTGGAGAATGTTATAAGGATTGAGAGAAACAAAGAAATATACTTAAAACTACTTTCCTTTCTTTTTGTATAGTACTGGGGATTGAACTCAGGCCCTTGTGCTTGCCAGGCAGGCACTTATTCCACTGAGCTATATCCCCAGCCCAAAGAAATATACTTAAATATTCTGTGGCTAATCAAAACTTTTTATGGCTCTAAATTATAGGTACAGGTGAAAACTATCAGCAGGGGCTAATGTAGTATTTGGATCCCCTTTATGTATTTAATTTAGCTTTTAATTTAATATTTCTATTATTTTTATATATAATTTTGGTTATATCTTTCTGTTGGGAGTTTAAGATAAGTTAAAGAGAAATCTATAATAAAATTAATCTCTATCACATATGTATTTAGTTCAGGCATTTTTGGGGGACTGTGGGCAGACCCTCTTAGCTCTTTTAGGTTTTCCTCTACCCGTTGTGTCATCTGTCAGAATCAGTCCCAGTCTTAGCTTGACCACATAGCTGCCCTTGGAAGCACAGGAACATTTTACTCTTCAGTGATCCTCCTTTCAGCATAATACACACCATCTCCATCAGTCTCCTTGCTCAGGAGATTGGGTGACTCAGTGGAGTTGTAGGATCCTTTACAGGAGTTCTCTCATGTCTTGGTTCCTTGTTGACCTTGGAGGACCAAGGTCAAAATATTGTCTCTTCTCTTAGCCTGGTTGCCTTTTTGGCTTTGGTTTTCAAGACTTAAGTTATTGAATACCCAGGAGGTCAGTTACACCAGTACTGAAGTGGGAGCTGGATAATCTTATCATAATTTTATCTGGATGTCAAGCACCTTGACATATAAAATATGCCTAGAGAACTGTGATTTCAATTGTCAATCATGTTTGTCTTACAAATGAAATTCCTGCAGAATGTTAACAGATGACAGTTATAACATTTTATGAGGAAACTTTAAAATTAAGAGAAACATATCATCTTAGTTTAAATGTTATGATGATATCTATAAAATATTTTTAAATGTCCATTTTGGTATATAACTTTAATTGGTTACCTTCATTGAATGGCAAAATAGTAAATGACATAGAGAAACTTTCATCCAAATTTGTTACTTTTTTCTAAACAAAGTGCTTTTTTAAAAAGTAGAATGTACCTATTCATGGATGAACCTGATCGTTTGTTCATGTCCAGTCTTTAATCATTATAATGGCACAACCTCAACTGTATAATGTTTAGGCACATCTATCCTAACACAATTACATAACTGTCGTATAAACTTATACTTACAGAAGTCCATCATCATGAACAACTTTAATTTGGAGGTCATAAGGTATGACAGGATGTCTTAAATTCTGCATCTTAGAAGACCTGTACAATTAGGAAAACACAAATGTACTCAATATACATGAGGTTAGCAATAAGTACCATCACAACTATATAGAACTTTTTAGCTATATGTGTATTTAGTTTTTACCCTTAAGTCAAAATTTTAGTTTTAAACTTAAAACAGATTCAGGTGGCATAACTGTACTGATAAGCACATAGGCCATCTTTGGAGCTCTTACATGTTTAGAAAACAGTGTCACCATCCACAGACAGACTCATTATCTAATACATCAGTGTACCTTATTTATACAATAACAAAATCTTTGTTTAATCAAAATCAATAGATGGAGATCAAGTTTTTAAATGGCAGGACCAAGTTTGTAAAAATGCCAAAAATCCTGATCATTTTATGTCTAAAGTCTACATATAATGTATATTTATGAAAAGCACTTGTTAGCAACTTCGTATGTGCTAAACTTAACTTTAAAGTTTATTTTCACAGTATATTTTGTCTTCAGATGAACATACATCTATGGACTCAAATTATAGACAGGACATGTCATAAACTAAAATAATATTGGCTAATATTACCAATCATAATTTGACTAATGAAAACATTTACAAGTCAATATATAAGTAATTTTAACTTTTAAAACTCAATTTTAAATATCCAAAAGCCAAACACAAGGGCCAGGGATATAGCTCAGCAGTATAAGCACTTGCCTGGCAAACTTGAGGTCATGAGTTTGATTCCCAGTGCCAAAAAGAAAAAAAGCTAACAACAGAAATGCAGGAAATCATCTTAATAAATTATAAAGCATTTGTTTTTAATTAGTTTAACCAAGAGCATTTTAATATTTTAAGAAAACTTTATTACTTTAGATATAGAAAGTTTAACCTTGTAATTATAACATTATATATATATATATAATTTTTAATAACATTTATTGGACTGGAGCTCAATAAGACTGGGGAAAAACTGCAAAAACTACCCATCAGTAGAGAACAATTAAGTAAATTAGTTCACAGGCCACTTTTTCAGCGAGAGGGAAGTTTTGTCCAGTCATTCCTCAGGCCCAAGGGCTGATGCTTAGGGCAACATTTAAAAAATATATATTATTGTAATATTGGAAATTTAACCCTTATTCAACTCGGGAAAGCAATCTTAAACCTTTATATGTACACATAAATAATTTATGAAACCATTTAATAAGCAAAATATGTTACCTTTTTTAAGGCTTAAGAGCCAAGAACACTTGAATTTACATCTAGCAACTGATAACTTAGATGACATTATGAACATTTATCAATATTCACCTTACTGAAATTTAATCTACTTATTGATTTTAACCTTTATTTTAGATGACTTGAGAGAACCAAACCATGAACAGTTAACATTTTTAAACTATAATTTTAATTTTAATTTTGTTTATTTATTTATTTGTTTATTTTTGTGGTGTGAGGAATCGAGCCCAGGGCTTTGTGCATGCAAGGCAAGACCTCTACCACCGAGCCACATCCCCAGCCCTAATTTTATTTTCTTTAAGGAAAAACACAGAAATGATCATATACACACAACAATGGACATTGTATTTATAAAATCCTTTTTAAAATAATGGTATCTCGATTGGCTAACAACCCGGATGGAAACATGCCACCAGTTTTAAAGATATCTTCATTCTTAACTTCAGCTCACTGTTAAACCATGTGAACAAAAGTATTTGGACTACATCATGAGCATCCACTTATCTATAAGCCAATTTAAGTAGAACTTGTGGAGTATAAGATATACCCAAATACATTAAACTAAAGCACATATAACCTTTATGTTATTTTAAGGCTTTTATTTGCAAATCCCCTGTGAGCCTCAAGCCTGTTAGCTCTCATCTTGTAATATTTTCAGTTCTGCTATCCCCAAAAGCCTGCACAACTGATTTTGTTGTTTGGAACGTCCTAACAGACCCAGAAGTCTATAAGGGGAAAAAAAAAGAAATTATTGACCTAAAATAATTTTTTAAAAGAAGGACCTGCAGGTTACTTTAATCAATGATTAAAAAATAGGCAGACAGATACCATACACAACACCTAAAGCAACTATATTAAAACATACTTTTAGAATTATTGGCTGTACTGAATTATAATAATCTTTTTCATATGTTTATAGCTGTAAGTAGACTAAACAGGTAGAGATTTTAGGGGTTACGAACTAGCTCTCCCTGTTAAGGAAGTCACAGCAGCGTTTTCTTTCATACTTTAAGCTACTGGGTCCCCTTTCCTGTCCATTAACATTATAGACTTAAAACCAGTACGAGTCAGAAGGAGGAAAGAGAAAAGTGCTTTGAGAGCTTGTCTGTTTACTTTCTAATTTTAACTATCTTTGGAGAAAAATCAATTTTTAAAATCTTTTATCTTCAGACGCTGGTTGCAAGTATATAACACATAATCTGAAGCTAATGTTTTGGGAACCGAGTCAACCACAATCCCACGGGGTCGACGCTCAATCTTCAGAATCTCTGTACTTGCGGAGATGGTGAAGGAAAACAAAAAGCAAGACAGGGTCTGCCCCGCGGCCTCAGGCCTCCAGGGCTGGGGTGGTGCGGAGCCCCTGCCGGCCTGGGCCTCTGGTGTAACCACAAGATGCCAAGTCATGCTGTGCCCGCAGCTGCCGCTTCGTTTCAGACCAGCGCTGTGCAGAGGGGCAGCTCCGCTCTGCTTTTCTGGCACTGACAAGGCAAGCATCCCAGGGGCCGAGTAAGACGGTGGTGCGCCAGGAACTCACGGGGTTTGAAAAGTCCAGAGAGGTCACGTAACAACTACAGATCAAATGTCCAGGAGAGCAGGCACGTGCTTCCCCCAGCTCGCAGGCCTCTCCTCCACTCTCCGGTTCTGTCCCTGTCTGATAACGACTATCAGAAAAAGGTGGAAGGATTTGAGACTGCTCGAGAAGAAAGGCCGGCGGAGCATCTTTGGCTCAGCCTACAGACGAGCTTGCCGCGGTCCGCACCCTCTTTCAGGCCCCTTCGTGGCCCCTGAGAAGTCACAGGACCGGCTGTAGGAAGGACTAAATGCAGAGCGGAGCCCGCGCTTCCTGTAGAGTAAGTTCGCAAGTCCACTGATCTAACTTGCAAGAGCCGTCCGTGGAGGAGATGAGAAGCGTTGTTGCTGTATGGAAGAGGGGGCGCGGGTGCTCAGGGAGATGAGGCTCTTTACAAGCCAGAGTCGGTACCCTGAAGAGGTCTTCGGGACGGGTGGTCTAGGATGCGCATCCTCATCGTCTGCGGGGTACAGTGCAATCTGTCCACAAGAATTTGAAGCTGAGGTCCGCTGCCCACCAATGTTGCTGCTTCCTTGGGATGAGGAAGATCAATTTACAGGTGCAAAAGACAGGTTGGAGTCTTGATTTACATGTATATTGCAAAAGGACCTTTAGGAACTCTTTTAGAGCGGGTTTCCTGGAAGGAAAAAGGGATTACCTCTGTATCGTGAAGCTGAAGTTTCTCTCTTAAAAGTACAATTTAAAGTCTTGATTTTCTTCTCTTTATCTAGCTTCATCGCTTCCACTGTACTTTTTCATCAGTTCAGAAAAGCTCCTACACCCTTTCTGTATCTATCTACTCCCAACTACAGCTATTTTTCTGCTCTCTGTTGCTATAGATTAGTTTCGTCTGTTCTGAATTTTACATAAATTTCCATATACATTCACTTATGTAGCTTCTTTGTCAGCAAAACAGTACCAGATTTGTTCCTGCTTTTGCAGTATCACAATTTCCTTCCTTTCCTGAGTAGTATTTCCGAATATGAATATACACAACTGGTTTATCCATTGTTTTCACGTTAGCGTTTTATCCTTTAAATTGCTTGGTTGGCACGTTTGTTGAAAATCAAGTAAACGTTTATACACTGTTCGTTGAATTTGTTTTCTATTTTATGCTAAAAAAGTTTTGTCTTAATAACTATAATTTTGTAAAGTTATAGCAAGTCTTAAGTCTGTTGGTACATATTCTCTAATTTTGTTCTTTTTATTTAGTATTACTTTAGTTTCTAGGCCTTTTGCATTTCCATATTAATTTAGGAGTCACCTTTTTGATTTCATAAGAAAGGCTGTGGAGTTTTTATGAAAGCACTGAGTACATAAAGCAAACTTAAGTGAATGAACATTTTAACAGTATTGAGTCACCAATATCTGAACGTGCCTTCCCACTTGTGTAGGCCTTCTTTACTGTCTTTCTGCACTGTTTTGTAAATCACTGTTTCTACTTTGCTCTTCTAAACCCCTACGCTTCAGCCACCTGTTGTGATTTTAAAATATGTCCACAAATGTTTTGAGGCCCCTCTTTTCAAGAGGTAGAGATTATTTCCTCACTGCCCAAGTGGGCTGGACTTACAGACTTGCTTACACTGCACGGAACATGGCAGAATGGGTGGTGTGTGACTTTTGAAACTGTAGAAAACACACTGCAACTTCCCTCCTGGGTCTCTTAGGTCACTCCCTCTGAGGAAAGCACACTTAGGTTTCATGAAGAGATCCACACAATCCTATGAAGGGGACACATGGCGAGGAACAAAGCCCTGCTACCAGTACCTAGCATGGACATGAGGCTCCAGCATATGGAACCATGTGAGTAAGCTGTCCTGGAGGAGGAGGGGGTTGCAGCTACACTCAAGGTTAAGACGAACATTAACTCTGGCTTGACCATAACCTTGCAAGAGATCCTGAGCCAGAACCAACACCAGGATAAGCCGTTCCTGAGTTCCTGATCCACAGAAACTGGGAAACACCAACAGTTTGCTGTTTTAAGCTGGTAACTCTCAGAGTATTGCATGAAATTGTATGGGAGGCTGGGAGCTTAAATATTAGAGATTCTTTATGTGGCTGATGGAAATATGAATCATTTAAATATATCCTATAATCTATGCATTTCAAATACAAAAGATGGGGAAGAATTTAGATGTGACATAGTCTTAAAAATTCTAAAGCCATGAATCAAACAAGCGACTTTGTAGTAACTAAAAACAATAAACCACTCATCAGCCGTCACCATTCTATCTTGCATTATCGTTAGATCAATTTGGGGGAAGAAGACAAGTAATTGCATGATCTGAATTTCAATATATTTAGTTAATGTGGTGATTGACAACTGAGAGTCAGCTTGTAACACCCAATGGAGCTGAATCATGGCGGTGCTGGGTGGGGGGGGGCCACCTGAGGATTTTTACTGGCAGCATAAGAGGCAGAACTGGAGAGAAAGAAGTTTAGCTGCTGTTGGGATGCTACTGATTCTTCTGGGGCTGTTGGGTCTCCTAGAGGGGTTTGTCATGCTGGCTTTCTTGATGCTAACTCAGCTGCTGTCAGCATTGGAGGATCTTGGGACCTCACTGTTGCTGAGGCTGGCTGTGGTACTTTTGGGGGGAGCTCTGGTTCTTACTTTGAGTACCGCTTCCTGGCTCCAGTGCAGATCCTTCAGGCTGCTGGCACAGATCCTTCACCCCACTGGCACAGACTTCCTAGCTTCTACCACTCACCTGGATGCCTTCACAGCACAGATCCTTGAAACAGACTTGCATGAGACATTGTCATGGACTCTAGGCCCCCAGTTGGGCTCATGGGGGGCATTGTTATGGGCTCTAGGCCTTCAGCTGGACTCATGTAGGTCACTGTCATGGGATCCAGGCCCTCAGCTTGATTCTTTGGGTCTTTAGTGTGTGGACAGATTTCCTGCACTTTTTTGTACTAAATTCTTCAGGTGACTACTATAAAATAATCCTATAAATTATGTGTCCTGTATTAATTTGTTTTCCTTGTAAACACTGACTACAACAGTTAACAGCTATACTTTCTTTAGATATTACTGCAGATACTATACATGAAGTATATCTCTTGATGAAAGAATAAGGACTTACATTTATCGATAAATGAAATCCTAAAATCCATGGAAGTGGAATAGTCAAGATACATTACATATAATAAGCCATCTGCTGTGTGAAAGTGAGACAGTATGTTAAAAGAACATGCAGTCATCTGCTTAGTAGCTCTATAAAATTTAATATATCTTAAAGACACGCACACTATGTAGCCCAAAATTAATTTTATATATTATTATATACACATTAAAAATAAAACTTATTACAAACCCATCTAATCTTTTTAGGGGCAGATGGAAGAAAAAAATAATTTAATGACTTAGGTCAAATAATTCTAGATTTTGTGAATTCTTAGAAGATGATCTCTAAATAGGATGACTGTATATAATTTCTCATCTATAACAGGATATTTGAGAGCAAACCAGAATTCTATGAATAATAACACTAAAGCAGCACACATAAAACAGCGCTGTGTCAGTAAAACCAAGATATATTTCACGCTATGAATCTTGAACAATATTTATCCAGAGAGTTAAGAGTTCATTTTTATGACCCATTCTTTTAAAACTACAAGTAACTCCTATCTAAGATCACGTCTACAGATTGACAATAGAATCTAGTGCACTGTATTTAGATTTGTCAATTGTAATAGAATTTTAATGAGATTCTTTTGGGGATGGTTATGAACAAATAACTATCAACAAAATTAAGTACAGCCCGTCTCTACCAATGGAAGTTCTAAGAGCTTTTCACCATTTTTGAAAGCTAATGTCCTTGCTAGTGCATGTAGTACTGAATATCGGTGCAGCACTTGCAAAGTATAATTACAGTTGTTAAATGCTGTGAAATCTGAGCCAGAGAAGCACGTAATCTTGCAAATGCACATGCTGTAAATGTGACAGAATTCAAATGAAAAGTTAGAGAAAAAATAGATGATACACTAAGAGCAAGCCAAATACAAAGATAGATGCATCTCGTGCACACGCACACACACACACACACACACACACACACACACACAACCACTCAGCTTCCCACAGGAAGAGCTGCCTCAAATGCCACCTAGTTTGGATTAGTGCAATTTTACTTTGTTCTGAGACACTTTTTTCTAACAAATTTTGACCTGCTTACTTTCTGCTACTGATCATTTTATGTAGTTTAATTCTATTGTTAAATGGTAGAGTTCTTTTTTACATTAAGTAACTTGTGATATTATGAAAGTATGTTTAGATATTGTGGAACTGCCAATTGCAGTGACTTTAGATAAAACACAGCTTACTTCCAGGGATATAGCTCAGTGGCACTAGCACCGGCCTGGCAAATGTGAGGGCCTGAGTTTGATTCCTGGTACCAGCAGATATAAATAAATAAGTGCAGATTACTGTTAGCTGACAATTGACCAGTGAAATTTGAAAAATCAGATTAAATTTTAAAATATTATCATGGCACAGGAACGCTCCTTCTCAAGAAAAGAACTCCAATCTCCACCAGCAGGGTTTTAATATGGGCTAAGATGGTAACTATAATAAGCAGGTTAGATTATATGCTTTTCTCTTCTTATGTAAGCCAAAGTCATGCTAAACATGGGGTGTCCAATCAATCTCAGAATTGACTTCATATTTCCATAGGATATAAAATTCACTATGAAATGACATTCTAGCCACTAAAGGTGCATACTAAAGCTGCTAAACATGAAAAAGAATTTCTCACCCTTCTCTTTGGAATGAGAGAGGAAGCAGAGAGAGAGGACAAGGTTGCAGAACAGCTCTTTCTAATATACATGGTCCGGGGAGATAGCAGCACAGTGGCTGCCTGGCAAGTCCCGAGTTCAATTCCTGGTACTCCCCTTTATAATAAAATAGTTGCTCAGAATATTAGTTGCTTAAAAGACTCTTTACAAACAGATGTATCCATCTAGAAACACTGTGTATTCCAAACTATTCTGAAACATATACATGCAGATTTTCGTGGTAAGCACATCCAACATGTCAAGGAAATTTGTTTTACTTTGTTTAGTTCAAAGTTTAACAAAATTATTTGATCACTGCATACTGATACTAAAAACAGGTTTTATGGAATCAGATACATATCAGCTGGAGAGACTTTTAAATGCGTAAGATTATTACTTTAGTTAAAGTTAGGGGAACCGTACATGTTTATTTTTAAATCACTTTAAATGTTCTCAGAGGTTCACATTTCTCTTCTTTGGAGATCTTTGTGGGTGATGTACCAGAAATACTTTCACAGAAGTGACTCTTGGGGTGTCTTCCTCGCTTACCCAGGCAGAGCACTCTGCAACTCTCAGCATTGCCCAACACTCAGCCCGATCTGTATAAGCAGGGAAAGGGCCCTCCGTCGTCTGTACGTTCATTTCTAGCCCAAGGTAACACTTTCAATATGGCTGACATAGTGGTTGGAGGACACGCCATAGAAAACCCCATCGTACAGAATTTGATCTAGGTCTAAGTCACAGAGCAGAAGCTGATCAATACTTACAGTACATCCGATGGCTCTCGAGCTATGGAGCAAACTCATTGAGAGAAACGAGGTAAGGAGTGCCAGGAATGAGGAGACAAAGACTGAGATGTCCTCACTGAGAAGCGGTTGGAGAAGAGGCCGTGAGGGACCCTCCAGGCTGACCTCCGAGGGAAGAGTGATCTGCCCTGCCAAGGAGTTTTGCTCTAATTGTGTGACAGAGAAATGGGGCCACGGACAGAGCAGCACGTAGAGAAGAGAAGGCCACTTGTTTAGGTGGAAGAAATTATACATGTTTGTGTGCTGTTGGGATTTTTCTAGTAGAGACGGGACTGAGAAAGGAGGAAGTGCTCAGGTGGTATTGGAGGAGCAGTTCCGAGGAGCAGGAGCAGCTCAGACAGGAAGGCAAATATGTGCAAAGAGATAGAGTAAGAGGTTACGTTTATGGGATCACAGAGGAGTTTTCCTCTGATTTCTTTTCCAGGAGGTGCCTTGCTCTGCAGTCACTGGAGCAGCAAGAAGACTGTCTTTGGGAGAAGGAAGAGTAGCTCCCTCCTCTGGAAATACCGGGGCAGGGACTTGCTGAGGAGAGCGCAGCCTCTGTTCCTAATCTCCAGGCACTCTGAGCTGGGCTTCCTTGCACATCCACTGCTCAATCACTGGCCTCGCTCAAACACACCTTCAGTTCCCAGTTCTGAGACACACTGAGCAGTGCAGAGACAGGCAAGCAAAGGATGCGAGGAAAGTCCTCCTGTACCAATTCTGGGCAAATTCGCAAGCTTAGATAGAATTCCTATAATAAATAAAAATAACTCCACATAGACTGATGTTTAAAAATATTAAAGAAAAACAATAACTAAACCAAAAACAACAAAGCACACAAAATAAAAGTAAAATCTGTGTATTTGAAGATTTCTCTCCATAAGTGAAAGAACACTTTACAAGATTTTTCTCTATCAATGAAAGAACATTTTAGATAACAACTCCTTTATATGATCAAGTGAATTAAAAATAAAAGATTTATTGGGAACACAAAACACTGAGCAAAAAGACACATGAAATGTAATGGAAATAATAACATTAGAAGTGGCAATAGAAATCACATGTAAATAATTGAATTAATGAAGAACAGAATTTCTCAAAATAAAACAAGATATATCATGGTAAACATTATGGGCTCACCAGGCATTTGTGTTAAGACAACTTGGTAGGGCTTGGGGGCAGTTGCAGTATTCATTTATGTTTAATATTTGTGTATTACAGTATACAAATATTATTTTCTGAAGCAGCTTTTGGCTTCAAGGGATCAGACATGATAACAGAGGCTATTTGAGCTCAACACAGCGCAGATTTCACCAAGTAAATCCAGTGAAAGAAGTGGGATTAAATGGTTGAAGTTATTCTAAAAGAATAACTATATAATGATGGGCCTCATAATCTAACTGGCATGTAAAGAACATTAAAAAGCATGGCTCTGGAAAGACAGAGGGTACCACTGTATGGAAGGTGATTATTAGGTCTAACAGATACAGCAGTGAAGCTACCAGTCAGGAACATTTTAAGAGGCAGAGCACCAGGAGGTCCGAGTAGATTATTAGAAATGTGGCTTGCTTTAGATTTAGAGGTTGTCCAGATGCTGGACTTAGGAAGGATATGATGGGAGCTTCTGCCAGAGCCTTTCCACAGTTTTTCCCAGGGCGCTGATCATATTAGGATCATTTTGATTTCGATGGTGTTTTCTGAGATGAGGTCTGGGCTGGCCTGGAACTTATTTGCAGTTCTCATGGCTCAGCCTGCCTAAAAGCTGAGATGCACAGTGTAATAGATCCTGTATAAATAAAAACAAACAATAAATAAACATCAATGCAAATAAATATGTCTTAATCACATTTCTTATTGCTAAGATACAATATCTGACACCTGTAACATAAAGGAGATGTTCAGTTTGGCTCACAGTTCAGAAGTTTCAGTCTCTGGTTAACAGGCTCCAAGGCAGGAGAAGGTACAGAGGAAGAATCTTCCACAGAGGAAACTGCTCACATCCTTCCAGCAGGAAGCAGAGAGAAGTGAGAACCCTGGAAAAGTACATGTAAATTTCTACATCACATGCTCAGTGACACTTGTCTAACAACCAAAACTGACTTGCTGACAGTCAGTTATATTACATCGATTTTCAATCACATTCCAAAAGCCTCACCTATGAGTGCATGAAGCCTTTCAGAGACATTTGAGATCTAAACTACAATATTCAACCTCTGGCCCCAAAAGAAAGTTAAACTCTGAAAACATACAGTGGCACAGGGTAAACATTCACATTGTAAAAGGGAGAAGTAGGAGGTTGGAAAGGAATAGGAACAACACAAGATTGAAACCCACCAGAACAAATGTCAAATCCTGTTGCTCTATGCAAGCACTCTGAGCAAGGATGTGAACTCCAAATCGGCTGCGTGCCCGTCTCCATGGCATTATAGGTTGTAGCCCTCATGGCTTCTCCATTGGTTGACTTTGCTCAAGGTCTGTGGCTTTCCTCAGATACTCCACCTTCCTGGCTTCTTCAACCACCTGGTGTATCTACTGCCCTTCCAGCTTCAGTCTCACCACTTCACTCACTGCCCTCTCAAGGGAACATTTTCTGGCCTCCCCGGCCTGCTTCTGAAATCCGGGTGGAAGCCTCCCTGACCCCTCAACTCTTGCATTGTGCACACCTGTAAAACCAGCAACACATGAGTGATGCCAGTGTGTGCTGCCAGCTTGTAGCTGGGCCACATTAGATCATGACTGCACAGGCCTCCAAGTGCATGCATGGCTGAGCTCTGTAAAATACATCCTGGTGAAGCAATTCTTGAGAGGGTTGCCATGGGGCTCTCTTTTCATGGCAAATCATTAACTTTTGGACTGCAAGCCTGTGAAAGATGGAGTCTTGCTGATTCTTCTGATGTCCTCAAGGCATCCTTCTTATTGTCCTAATGCAAAATACTTGGCTTCTTTTTAATGTCAATATTTCCAGCAACCAAGTTGTGCTGGGCCAAAATTTTACAGTTTCCCAATTTTACCATGCTTCCTTTCTGGTTACACTCAAACTTGAAATCACTCAAGTGTGCCATTTGTTCTTGAGTCTCAATGTAAAGCTGACTAAAAGCCTATGACAGAGCCTCCATGTTATGCTACCTTGATATTCCTTCTATGAAATTAATTTGTCTTCTACCTTTCATCTCATTCTCCCACAAAGTCTCAGGACATGAGCAAAATGAAGACAAATTTTCTGCCAGAGCGTAACATGTATCATCTTGAGTCCAACTGCCAGTGGACTCTTTGTTCCCAAATGAAACCTCCTGAGCCTGGCCTTTACTGCCTGTGTTTTTATCAGCATTCTGGCTTTCTGAGCTCTGGCCAGAAGCTCCCATTTAGCTCAGTTTATAGAATTCTACATCTCCTCCCACCAGCATTATCAAACATTCCCAAATTCCTCCATTTCCAAACTCCTCCCACAAGCCACTTCCAAATGCTTAAGGTGATTTACATGGGTCAGGCAGTCACAACAATGACCCTACTCTTACTATCAAAATCTGTACGAATTTGGCTTCACTGGAGGAACAGAATCAATATAAAACGTACATATAATTATATATGTGATTTATTATGCAGGCTTATGGGATAAGAAGTAGGAGAGTCCCAGTAGCCATCTGTAGAATGGTAAGTGGAAGAATCCAGAAAGGTTGTCTGCATGCTAGAGGGCTGGAGGATCCAGGAGCAATTAAAGGTGGAGGAGTTAGAAACTCTCCATAGCCACCAGTGTGCGTCTGTGTGGAAAGGCTGGAGTCTCCACTGGAGATCAGAGCCCAAAGGCATGGCAAGACCAAAACTCCTCTAAAATGAAAGACTTCCTTTTCTTTCCTTCTTTATTCTGCTGAGGCAAAAGCCTATTGGTTGGTCCCACGTATACACTAATATGCCAGGAAGTGCTTACTCAAGTCAAGTTGATGTATCACAGTTACCCATCACAGTCTACCCCTGTCACCTTGACAACTGGGTTCTTCTCCTTAAGTCATACCTGTTTTCCAAACACAACAGCAAATTTGTAATTATGCCTAACATGACGTAACTAGCCTGTGTGCAGATGGAAATGCCCTGATTCCTCCCCCAGAAGGGAGGCAGAGCTTTTCCTTTGGCGGTACTTACTCTTCTCCTAACATTCCATAGCTTAAAATTATAATATAGATTTAATGATACTTAAGAATTGATATAGAACTGATATTATTAATCAACATTATGTAACAAGTTAACAAAACAAAGACACCTGCTTAATATACATGTATATATGCACAGACAAAAAAAATAGGAAAAAAAACTCCCAACAATCACAATTCTTGTTTCTGTAACTGGTTGTGAAGTTGTAGACAGCATAAAATATAAATAATACAGACTCAAAACCTGAAAAATCCTTACAGGGCTAAGATTCACATATTTATTAGCAAAGTAGAATATGAAAAGTTTATCAGAAAATTTTGGGGAAAATAGGACTTTAATAGTAACAATCACTCTGGCAGAACTGATTTGATGATGCAGAATGATATATTTCTTAATAATTAGATCAATGGCTACTTAGTCCCATAGTAAATATTTGCATAATAATGTGAAAAGCTATTTTTTTAATTTTTAAATTTAACCTTTAGAAAAAATATGAAGCATAATATAAATATTATGTCTCAAGATTGATGGCAGAATCTAAGAAATAGAGAAGCAGGAGAGATGAAGCCAAAAAAGGCTATAAGATTTTTCTCTTCTCATCCAGTGAACCAGTAATATCTTACATTGATAGACCAAGAAAAAATATTTTACCTTTCAAAAGTAAAGAGAAGAAAGGAAAAGTGTCTGTTATTTTTAATATAAAAATGCAGAAGCCTAGCATTGTTTGTCCCCAAAGACAAATTTGAGAAACCAAATTAATTAAAATGACACACATACAAATCTCAAAGCATTTGTCCATAGGATAAAAACTATTTCAAACAATAAATGCTGTTTCAATTCATTTTCCAGTCACAGATGCAGCATAAGTGAGAAGCTAAGAAGCTAAGCTAAAAGCTCCTACAAACCTCAGCAAAGAATCTTCACAGTCATATGAGATTGCAATATATGACAATTTAAATCAGGAGTGCAGGATCATCTAAATAAAAGAAACTCCAGAATGATCTGAACATATTGAAGATGTCAAATGGAGTGATACTTTCAAATATTGTGATTATTATGTTGAAGAATTTGGAATATATTCTAAATTAAGAATTTAGATAAGGATTTAGAGACTTTCATCCAATAATTGGAATCTACTTAGAAACATAATCAAAACTATAGAACTGAAATAAGCAATAACTTGACTTTAAAGTTCAGTAAGTTGCCTTAACCACATACTAAATTTAGCGGAAAAGAAAATTAGTAAACTGAACTTGTCTGTGGAGAATTCTAACAAAAAATCTAATATATGAATTCTGTGAATTGGAGGTTCTGAAAAGGAGAAAAAAATATCTGAAGATGGCAGTTGATCATTTTTCAAAGTATTGAAAGATATCAACCCACAGACTCTAGAAGTTCAGAAAATGCACATCAAGGAATGTAAAATGAAACCAAAATTAGAGCCACTGCAGTAAAACTACAGAGAAGCAAAGGTGAGAAGCACTATTACAACCCTCAATGAGAACTTTCAGTGGAGCAACAGTCCCAGCTCACTTCTTAGGAGAAACACTGGAAGATGATTCATGGAATGATGACACCTTTTCAAGTGCTGAAATCTACAATTCCATATACCATAAAAAATATTCCTCAAAACTAATAGCGAAATAAAGGTATTTCCTAAAAAATAGAAACTTGGAGAATTCATTGCCAATAGCCATTTTTAAAGAATTCTAAAAAATATTTTTTCAGCAAAAAGAACAAGATTTCAGACAAAAACAAGGAATTGTGTCAAAAAGTAAAAAGTAAAAACAATACATAGAAGTAAATGCCAATCATATAAAACAAATATATTTTCCTAATTTTAATATAATAGAAAAGTGAAATATACCTAAATAATATTAAAAACAAGAGATGGTAAATCAGGTTAGTGGTGATGCTTCAGCACTCTCTGCAAAGTGGTCAAAAGCATATAGTCATGGGTTATAGGAAGGCAAAGCTACAGCATAGGAAGCTGTTGAAGGAACGAAGAAGATACACAGTAAGGCATATCGCCAGATGACAACCTGGATAGTCTCAGGTTCCCTGGCTGGCAGGGCAGCACAGTGCCCAACCACAGATACCGGCCCTGGTAGCTTATGGGTAAGGCATTTGAAGATATGGAGGCAAACGCCTAAAGGACTGGCTGAAGGACTTGAGAGCCATTGCCTCTGGGAAGGAGGAAAGCAGGTGGGAAACAGCGGACTACAGTTTCGAAGATGGACGACTGCCTATGTATATGCAGACATATGCATTTGTACCATACATACCTCATAAACTGGAGGAAAACTATACATTATTGAGTGATACAAAGGAAGATGATAAAACAGAGAGTGTTATAATCTTGTTGAATGAGAAAAATCGATGCTATAAAGTTGGAGAGTCCTTGACAAAGTAAGAGTAAAGATTCCATTGACCCAACTACGGTAATACACACAAACCCATGCTTATAGCAGCACAACTCATAATAGCTAAATTGTGGACGTGGCCTAAATGCCCATAAGCAGATGAATGGGTAAAGAAATTGTATTTATATACACTGGAGTACTACACAGATGCAAAGAAGGACAAATTTGTAGGAAAATAGATTCATCCTGAGTCTGTAATGCTAAGGGAAATAAATTTCTCATATGAGAAACACGTAGTAAAAATAATTTAAAAAGCAAGATGTTTGGTTTTTGTGTTTTTCTGTTGTTGAGAGGATAAATGGTCTGACCAATTTTGCATGTCTGTATATGGGTTCATATATTTACACTTCGAAGATATCAATGGGTAAAGCAATAACCACTGTTGAGACCATGTCACCTTGTCTATAGATCAGCTGTGATTGTACTATTTTTTATGCTAATTGGTGTCTGTTTGTTAATATGTTTTTCTACTTTTATTTTTTTTTAAATAAAAAAATAAAAATAAAAAAGAAATGCTTCTAAAAAAAAAAAGCAATGGAAAAGCTGGATGACAGGGAAAATACTGTAAAGTTATCACTTGCCCTTATATTTTATGAAATTTTAATCAAAATTCTAGGAACTCATTTGTAAATCTGGGCTAAATAATTTTCCATTTTATTTGGAAGTCAATTTATGAAGTAACAGGCACAAACTCTGAAAAAGATGGCAAAAGGGATATTTGGCTAACAGATGTAGAAATGGATAATAAAATTCTACGATTTAAAACACTATTGAACTCATGAATGCTGATCACAAGTAACTAAAACAGGTGCCAGCGCTCTTCCTTGTTGCTTTTGCCGTCTTCTGCCATATGAATGGTTGCCCCCTGGCCATCCCACCCTGTCTGGGAGGCAGTGGATTATGAACTGAAGCCTCCACACACTGTGTACTAAATAAACCTTTGCTCTCTTGAAAAAAGAAAAGATGCCAGACAAACGCATAAATGTAACTCAGTGATACTCAAACTTGTGAAGAAAATATGTAAGTAATGTTGCTATAACTAACAATTTAGGAAACCAATGATTGACAAAATTTATCTTCTGATATCAAACTAAATATAAACACATTAAATTTAAAAAGAGTAGTATCATGACACTATCTAAGCTCATACATCCATCTAGAATAAGGAAGATTTGCTAAGTCTGAACCTACTTACCCTATTTAAGTACCCTGAATAAAAATGCATAGTGATATCTTCTTAGAAATTTTAAGTAGCACAAAGTTAAAATCCAAAGTGACCAAAAAATAAGTACTTTATAATCAAGTACTTTAAATCATTTTTCAATATTTCTTATATATAAATCTATACCCACAAGTATAATAAAGGTGAAATAAAAAGCCTTTAAACACAAAAATGTAGACAATTTTACTAGTAGTTAAACCATCTTAATCTAAATAAAAATGAAATGTGATGACAAATATAGTACTGGTATTGATAATGTTATTACCCTTGAAAGTATAAATCAATAAATATTTCTGGAGACTAATCAGGAAATAGATTCAGATTTTTAGATATTGATAACCTTAGACATAGAATTATAGCTTCAGGAAATTGTTATAAGTAAACAATAGATCAATCAAATATTGTACAAATTGGGGTACTTTATAACACTGTTTATGAAAGAAAATAAAGCAACCAAAAACCTAGCAATATTATGGATTAATAATTTCTGGGTGGTATCAATGTGATAATATATAGAAAGATGTCTACAACCTCTTCTGAAGACAAAATCCAAGTTAAATTTTTATGCCTATTCTAGCAAATGTAGATTTAAAGTCAGAGAATCTCAGGATTTGAAAGGGAAAGGAAACAATTTTTTAAATTAATGTACTTCCTTCTTACTGTAGAAGTACAGACAGTATCTCTTGGCTTCCTATCTGTAAAGGGGGCATCTGCACTTCCACCCTTCCCTTTAGTTCTCCCCCACTTTGGTTCCCAAGGTGAAACCATGTTTCGTCTCTTCTGACGTGGGGTTCCCAAGCCCACACTCTCTTGAGAGCTGCTCTTGCTTTGTGCTCTTCCCCAGATGTTTCCTGAGCTGAGTCCTCCATCCTTTTAACCTGCCTTTAATCCTCCATCCACTCTTTTCCCTTCCACTAACTAGGTTTAATGAAATCTTTCACATTCCAGTGACTCTCTTTCTCTATTGCTTGTTTCTACGGCAAGTTTTATTCTTGTTATGAGATTTAAAACACGGTAGCAGATACCAGCGCATGCTCAATCTACCATATTGAACCGTAAGACTGTGCTACATTTTTAATATTTAATAAATGTGCATAGCTCTCCTTAACCAGAAATCTAACAATTTTATATCTGAAATCAATAACAAAATCCAAACTGTATTTTTGAAGAGAAAACAATCCAGAAAGCTACTGAGACTCAATCTATGGGTTATATAGCTCATGATGTTTTTCATAAGTAAATTTAAATTTCAAACTATTATACATAGTTCATACATATATAAAGTAGAGACATAAATTCCACTAGATTTTTGTAACCAGCATATTTAATTTATTCAATAATCCTTTACAATTCTTTACTATTAAAGCTTGATAGAATGGCATCCCTTAACTAAGAAGACATTAGTTAAGGATTTGGAAAGGATATTGAAAAGGTAGATTTCCTCCTGTTCACAATCTTCATTCTGTACGGGACAAGGAGGAGATCAGATAGAATCATGATTTCCTTGCAGTCTGGGAAGTCCAGAATCTCTACTTTTATTTCAGATTGGGATATATATATACTTGACTTGGACAATTTTGTCAGCATTACAAGTAGGCCTTCACCTAGAAAATAGAATAAAGAGATCCGGGGAAGATGGCGACCAGGTGAGCAGCAAGGGAGCGAACCTCCTTGATGGGCGCCGCCAGCTGGAGACAGACTTGGCGAGCGTGAATGCTGGGACCTCGGCTGGGAAGTTTAGACTGGGCGTATTTCTCTGGGATGCCGGGGGAGATGTGGTAGGGCGGACCAGGCTGCCGGGGCGACACGTGGGAAAGCCCCAGACGCTGGGAGCCAGGGACGATCCCCGCGGGGAAGAAGCTTGGCTCGGTCCAAGCGCAGTGGGAGCACGGCCGACTCAGTCCCTCCCGCCTCCCGAGCCGGTGCAGGCCCCGGCGACTCCCGACAGAGATCGGCTTGCTAGCAGCGGAGACGCCCGGCAAACCCACGTTCCGCGCGTGTCGGGCAGGCTGCGCGGAGAGCCCCAAGCGCCGGGAGCGGAGAGAAAGATTTACTGGGTCCTAGCACCCTGAGAGCACGGACGGCTCGATCCCTCCCGCCTCCCGAGCCGGCACAGCCCCCCGGCGACTCCCGACAGAGACCGGCTTGTTAGCGGCGGACACGCCCGGCAATCCCACGTTTCGCGCGTGTCGGGCGGGCCGCGC